>JANHFX010027864.1:97389-132816 GCA_027560015.1 Chloroceryle amazona
GACTCCACCACTGCCCTGGGCAGCCTGGGACAGCCCTTGACAACCCTTGTGGGGAAGAAATTGTTCCTCATGTCCAATGTAAACCTGCCATGGAGCAACTTGAGAGATGAGCAACATCTCCGCTTGTCCTACAGCTTTTCCCTTGGGAGAACAGACCTACCCCCACCTGGCTCCAGCCTCCTTTCAGGGAGTTGTGGAGAGTGCAAAGGTCTCCCCTGAGCCTCCTTTTCTCCAGGCTCAACAACCCCAGGTCCCTCAGTTGCTCCTCATAATACTTGCACTATAGAGCCTCCACACTACAAACAGCACCATATTGTAAGAATTAGTTTCCCCAAGGTTTGACGTGCACATATGCACACAGACTGAGGTCCCAGGAGGGGAAAAAAGCACGGTGTCAGCTTTTGTGAGGTCTACCGTGAGCACCTTCTGGAACAGGAGAATCATGTGTTGAGCAACAACCTCACTTCACTCAACCTCAACTCATATGAACAAACATGAGAAAGCACCGTGCACTCATCAACCGTCTGTGAAGGAAAGTTCCTGTGCCCATCTGATACTGTAGATAACGCAATCTATGGCTGCCTTAATTGTAATCACAAAAAAACTGTGGCTTGCAGCTGACAAGAAGAGGAAGTGAAACAATTGTTCTTTCACTTACATAAATTCCCTCTACTTTTTAAAGGGTGTATTACAGGATCTTTAAAGAATAGCTAGGGCTGAATTAATAAAAGAGATTTATGGAAGAACATGGAAAAAATCTAAAGAGTGACTTCGAAATTATTTTATCTTAATGTTATTTTTTCATTTAGGACAGAACATCCATGTTAGAAAAGTAATTCCCTGGGTGCTTCTAAATCATTCGAAAACGCATAAAACAGTAACACGTACGTAAAATGATTTCTTACAGCAATAATATTGGTTCTGATTGTTCTGGAGGCTACAGAAATATATGCTCATGCAAATGTTAACCTTTTATTTATACAGGACACTCAGTGGCCAACCATTGCTACAATAACATTCCTGGGACAATTTAAGATCTTCAGTTAACAAGACAACTTACTTTTCAAGTCAAATGCAGCCACCAGAGGAAAGGACCGTTTTGCCAGACACATCCTGTTAATTTCTGGGCATGAATCAAATGATTAACTGAAAACCACGAAGTCCTCAATCTTGGGTCATTTTTATAAACACTGCCAGCTTCAGCTGGATCTCATTTGTGCAAGTAATGTTTGGAGTCTGTATTTACATTTGTTTTAAATGCTTGGCAGAAGTGCTGGATGATTCTGCTGAGAACACAGATGTCAACTCAGCTTCACAAAAACTTCCAACAATGCTAATACAGAAAAAACAGGGTTCATCAAAACATGAATATTCTAGCACTATTGGCTGATACAGTTCCTTCAGTTAAAGGCAGAAAAAAAAAGCCCCAAAGACTAGAAATCAGAGTTTCCCAAGCAGAATCGTCTTAAACAGAAAATGTTCTTTCACGGAATCCTGGAATAATCTAGGTTGAAAGGGAGGTATCAGTCCAACCTCTGCTCAGAACAGGGCCAAAGAGATGAGGTTCCTCAAGGCTGTGTCCAGTCGAGTTCTGAATGTCTCCAAGGTACAACCTGTTTATGTGTGACCACATTCACAGCAAAGCTTTGCCCTTATATTTAATCAGAATTTCCTCAGTTTAAATTTGTCCTCCTCTCACCATGTCACCACCTTCAAAAAAACAAAGCCTGGCTCAATCTTCTCTCTATGCTCCCCAAAAGGTAACTGGAGATTGTGGAATCGTAAAATGGTTTGGGCTGGAAGGGACCTTTCCAGATCATCTACTCCAGCCCCTCTGGAGGGAGCAGGGACATCTGCAACTAGAGCAAGTTGCTCAGAGCCCCATGCTGAGGGCATTCAGACTGCTAATATTTCCCTTTCTTTTCTTACTCTTAACAAACTCAGTTTTCTCAGTGTCTCCTCCTTCACCATGTGCTCCATGTCCTGTACTCACTCTTGGTGTTCCCTTGCAATGGTACAACCACTGCTCAGGTTAATCCTCATGACTGCCAGCTCATTCTTCACAAGCCAGACAGATTTCTTCCTCTATCAGAAGGCTTTAAGATGGTGCTTAAAACCAGGCAAGGATATCAAAACAGTACATGCCACCTCTAATTTTAAAACCCCATCTCTTGAATTAAAAAAAAGCAATGCTGTAACATGTCTTGGTATCATCAACCAGGCATAAGTAAAGAGCTGTTCCAGGAAAATTATGTAACATAAAATTTCTATTTAAACCTGCCATATCACAAGCTCTCTGATCAAGAAGAAGAGCCAAATTATACAACTGCACTTCCTCATGTCAAACAAACTGGAAAGTACAGAAGAAACAGGAAAGATAACTGATACAACAATACAGAAAAAAACTTACTGAAACCACAAAGACAAAAAAAAAATAGCAA
Organism: Chloroceryle amazona; assembly: GCA_027560015.1. Taxonomy (NCBI): domain Eukaryota; kingdom Metazoa; phylum Chordata; class Aves; order Coraciiformes; family Cerylidae; genus Chloroceryle; species Chloroceryle amazona. Next base: position 99,831 of record JANHFX010027864.1, read on the forward strand.
AGCACACTAGGTTTTGACACCATCCCTCCAACAGAGTCCTCAGAAAGCAAAGACCACATTAGGTGTGACAAAATGCAGTATTTAAAAAAGTATAGGATTTTATATAGAAATGCCTGATGCTGTTTGCTACCTTACTGAGAAAACTTCCTTCTTTCTTAACAAATCACAAATCAATGTACACAAAAGAAATAAAATACAAATATCTCTCTGTAAACACTTCCCCAATTTTAAGAGGTCACTTGTTTGCCAAATGTTTGCTGGGTTTTGTTTTGTGGGGTTTTTTGGTTTTGTTTTGTTTTGGTTTTTTTTTAATTATTATTATTATGCCTTACAAAACCACTCAGGATCCATAGAGAGTTTAGCTACAGAGGGGGTTGCATGTCTGGCATCAACCATGAAGCTCCACTGATGACCTAGCTCTGTAAAATACCTTTGAAATCTTAAGGCAGATTTTCCTGAAGAGATTTCAACTTTGAAATACAAGCCTTAAAAGGGACAAACTTAAGAGCAACAGATTTTGAAAAGATACCAGTGAAACAAAATAAAATGCTTTATTAAAATATTTTTCATTCTGTCAAAGACCTCAGTTTGTGTGAAGCTCAAACAAGACAGTTCTGAGCCCCATGACTCACACTCATGCACCCACCTGCCACAGGCTGTAATGGAATAAACCACTGAGCTGACGCTCATGTCATCTATAAAAGGCTAAATTTGAAATCAAATTAAGTTTTACTTCTTTCTACTAAAAATAATCCAAGAATTATTTAAAGTGTTCATGATACCTCCTTTTTTTTAGATCAATGTTTCCTCATTATAAGTTGCTTTATAAAGTCATATTCAGAGATGGTTGATGAGAGGAATTTACAGAATAGTGCAGTAGAAAAAAAATGACTTGCATTACAAAGACAGGTGTAAAAAGAGCCCTACATTTACTTCAACCATAATTTCACACTTCCTTCTGACCTCAGTTTAAACTTCGACAGGTGCCTAAGCACCAGGCAGCCAACTGGGTTTGCAGCCTGTATCTTAGCCATCGGGTGACAGCAACTACTCCTGAGCAGCTGGGTGGGAAACTGGCAAAGTATAAAACATTACGATGCTTCAGACATAACTTTGTTATATCCAGTTGTAAATTCTGGACATAAAAAGGTGGCTACTGAAAAAAAGGAACAGTGTTATCATCTCTTCTAAAGGGAGATCTAGAATGGTTTTGCTTCTCATATACTGGTGTAATTGATAAACTAAAATGGAATTGTAGCAGCAACTCTTAATTGTCTTAAAAATGCTGGATTTTTATTTTCTTTCCGAGCATCCTTGTTTCGTTTCTGATGGCTTTCACAGTTAGAAACCCCACAGAGTGAATATTTTTTTTCTACTCTGCATAAATATATTGGAAAAAAAAAAAAGTGAGCTATTCTAAGCTAATGAAAATTATCAGAAGCTGTACGTCACCAGGAGTCCTGCCAATGAAAACTTCAATTAGTTGCCTTTTAATGGAAACCAAATACGGCTGCGACACATATTTACGATTCATTTGTGCCAGGGCAGCACAACAGCAGCATTCCTCAGTCAGATACAAGGAATAAAAGCAACACTGCCTTCATCTGAAGACAGAGCAATCCAAGGTGTCTCCAGCCCAACACGTGTTGACACTCTCCCAACAATAGTTTGGCAAATACTTTGTGACAGCATAAATCAACACTGCTACTGCAAAATATCACCACTCTTCCATTCTCTTAACTACATCATGAACCTTTACTGGATCTTACTGCTTATATACCACTGATGACCATGCTGTTGTCTGGGCTGTCAGCAAGCCAAGGTACACATCAATGTTATCCGTCTTCATTCAGTTCAATTTGCACAGACCTACCCCTTGATGTACACAACCTGGAAGAAACATTGCCATCTTTCCCTCTTCATGAAGTAGGACTCAAGGGACAGGTGTAGCAAAAAAGTTCTTATCAGGTAATCATAGAATCCCAGGTTGGAAGGGACTTCAAGGACCTTCTGATCCAACTTTTCTTGGCAAAAGCCCAGTCTAGACAAGACAGTTGGCTACTATAAATCTTAAGGCACAATTACAAAATTACAACTTGGCTAAATGCGCTGGAAAGCCTTTAAGAAGAGTCACACAAATTGCCACCTTTGGATCAAATGTCAGACCCAGGTTTTAGTGACATAAAAGGTAATTTAATACTAACAAGAAGAAAACAGCAACAGACAGATAAATCAGTTTATTAATTTTAATCCACTATTTAAAATCATAGAAGTGTTTTGGTTGAAAAGAACTTTAAGATAATCAAGTTCAGCTGTTAGCACTGCCAGGCCCACCACTAAACCATGGCCCTCGGCACTGCATCTCAACAACTCCCTCTGGGGATGGGGACTCCACCACTGCCCTGGGCAGCTGGGACAGCCCTTGACAACACTCTCACTTCCAGTCAAGAAATTGTTCCTCATGTCCAACCTAAACCTCCCCTGGGGCAACTTGAGGCTGTTTCCTCTTGTCCTGTCACTTGTTCCTTGGGACAAGAGACCTGGCTCAACCTCCTTTTAGGGAGCTGTGGAGAGCAAGAAGGTTTCCCCTGAGCCTCCTTTTCTGCAGCCTGAACAATATAGTTAATAACTATATATTGGGTCACACAGTCCCTCAATCTATTAAAAGAAGAATAGTAGTTCTTGGGAAGGGTTTTAATACCCTTTCAAAATATTGCCTTCCCTAGCAACGTTATTTTGAGGAAGAATTAGAAACATTTAACAGACAAAGTCTCCATTTCTTTATTCCTCACTCAGTTTTCCAGTTCTAGTATCTCTTTCATAAATCATAATGGGTATTCAGATTTCTTTATTCTGTAGGCAACATTTTTCTCCCCAGCTCACTGCTTTTCTCTTTTTCACATGAATTCCATGTGTTATCTTCTTGCTTAGTTAACGAAAATTGTCAAAAATTCTGACATCTTGGTCATAACCTTTTACAGTTGCTTATCCTGAATGATCCTTCAAATCACCACCTCTGTCTTCAGTTCCTTCTCCATATTGTTTATGTTAAATCATTACAGTAAGTAAAATAATGATTTTCCTAGCACGCTGAACAGCATGGTTCCCACACGCATTTCAGAATGAGGAGGTATCTAAGAGAGAAACCAGGATGTTGCCAGCAAATCTCCTTCCCTTACAAACCCCAAGTATTTACTTTAATCTCACATCTTCTGTATCTCTTCATCAGTTATTAATCTATGAGAAAACCCTCACCACCCTACCTATAACAATGTAATTCTTTTATGTAAGCAGAGACTGAGTGGGAAATCTGTAGAGAGCTCCCAGCAAATTCGAGACATTAAATCAGATGAATCACCCTTATCCCCAGGCTTAGTGAGTCCTTTAAGATCCCTTTTTTGAAGGATGCATTCCCTCTGCAAAATACCATGTTGATTGTTTCCACCCTATCATATCCATGTGTGAACCAACTGCATTCATCATTGCCCTTGTTTTATCACCGTGCCTGACAGGGAAGAGGGATTTCTTCCTCTAGAATTCACAGGAGCCCTTTCCAAAGGCTGGGATTCATTTGTTGCTTTCTGTTGGCACTGTGGTGAGTTTTAGCACCAGATTTACATTCTGTTAAGCAGCTTCATGTTTGCATTCACAACTGAGCAACTAGAGCAGGTTGCTCAGAGCCCCAGCCAACCTCACCTGGAATGGTTCCAGGGATGGGGCAGTGACCACCTCTCTGGGCAACCTGGGACAGGGTCTCACCACCTTCAGCATAAAACATTTCTTCCTTCTATTCACTCTAAATCTCCCCTCTTTTACTTTAAAACCATCACTCCTTGTCCTGTTGCAACAGGCCCTGCTAAAAAGTCTGTCCCCATCTTTCTGACAGGCTCATTGAAGTACTGAAAGGCCACAAGAAGGTCTCCCTGGAGCCTTCTCTTCTCCAGGATGAACAAGTCCAACTCTCTCAGCCTGGCCTCCCAGCAGAGGGGTTCTAGCCCTCCCAGCATTTCTAATCCAACAGGTCCCTGTCTCTCCTGTGCTGAGGACTCCAGAGTTGGACCCAGCACTGCAGGGGGGGGTCTCACCAGAGCAGAGCAGAGGGGCAGAATCCCCTCCCTCGACCTGCTGCCGATGCTGTTCTGGATGTAGCTCAGGTTCCCACTGGCTTCTGGGCTACAAGAGCATGTTGCTGGCTCATGTTCAGCTGTTCACTGACCAGCACCCCTGAGTCGTCCTCTGCAGGGCTGTTCTCCATCCCTTCATCTCCCAGTCTGAATTGATACTGGAAGTTACCCTGACTCAGCTGTACAGATCTTGCACTTGGCCCTGTTGAACCTCAGGAGGTTCTCACAGGCCCACTTCTCAAGCTTGGCCAGGTCCTTCTGGATGACATCCCGTCCCTCAGGCACCTAAACAGCGCCACTCAGCTTACTGTCATCTTGGATGGATGCAGCTGGAGCACTGTGATACACTACACTTGATTCTCCTGAGGACTGCTCCCACACTTCTAAAAGGCATTCATTCAGTAGCCAGTTCAATTTGAAACCCTGACTTGCACTTACCTTCTCCCTTGCTCTAAACAACCACCATGCAGCAAGGTTGTGTGGATACGCTCCCATGTATTTTTGCTCATGAAGAACAGTGCAAAACCCCCAGATTTAGAGTTCTTAAGAACACAGCTGTTTATCAGATGAGGCAATTCAACTACTAAAAATATATGAAAGAGATGCAGGAAAAGGAATCCTGAATCTTGTCCTTTCCTTCCAAACTAGTTTGGCTTGATGCAAGTACATGCAACTTAAGTTTTCAGGTAACCACAAGTATTTATATAGAAGAATATGCCACACAGAGAGGTTTTAATATAGCAAAAAAAAGGATTAATTTTGAAAAAAAAGCTTCAAAACAAGTTCTAGGAAAGAAAGGACTGGATAAGAGGGAGGGCAGGAGTTGGGGAAATAAACCATCATAGATCAGCAGCAGCTTTATCAACTGTAGAACATCTACAGACAATGACATACATGCAGAGGAGAGGCACCAGCATCACTTGCATTTCTGTTATTGTATTTCTCGTTCATTCAAAAATGATTAAACTTTTTTTATTGCAATTTATAAACGCCCCACATTCCTGGGGTACCCGCAGGTTTCTAACATCAGAGTAGAGCCAGCCTGCACCATCCAAAAGACACATGTATTTATGGAAACCTCAAAGAGATGAAGGTCCTGCCTAGGTCACTAGGTGCCTAGTTGGTAAAACAGACAAAATGCAGCCCGAGAGGAAACAAGAATCCCTTTGCTGGGAGTGCACTACAACACTCTGAGATGAGCACAGCTGCAACCCACCAGAGCCAGCCATAATTCTACCTGCTTATTTTTATGCAATTTCAAATGTCCTTGTTCTTTTTGTTGTAAACATACTAAATTTACTTCTGGCATGACTTCCAAGTAAGAACATTAACTGATGACAGCCAGCCATGCATATAAGTATGGAATTATCTTATGTAAGCATCAATTAACAACTTTATCTCCAGCATTGTAAGAAAATAGTTTATAACCACTTCCATGCACTGAACATTTAGACAGCTCCAATAATCATGGTTTACTAATAGAAAAGCACAACCACACATACACACAGAGGGAAGGCAGGGTTGTTGCTTCAAGGACTATCAACCCAGATCTGATTAAGCCTTCCAGGAAGTCAGCTGTTTGGCATGGCACTGAATTCATAACGCAGGCTGTGATTTACTCTAAGACGCAAGCACATATCGCTGGAGGAGTGGTTAACCTAGTCAAGATATAATGGAATTACATGAAACAATCCATTGGAGGCCTCGTTTGGTCCTCCTATTTTCTACCTTGGTTACCTGCTTTTCATATCAATAGGGTTCCCCCCCAGCTGATAATACAGAGATTTGTCATAATACAGCGATAGCTCTTTAATAAAGAAATTTTAGATGCAAATTACAGGCTTCTAAGTTACCACGCCTGATGGCATCACCTGGAAATAGTTTGCAGGTAACCAATTTATATAAATCTTGAGTATGTCAATATCTGAAATGCAACTGCATAAAGTGGGAATTGGGTTTAAATAACCGATTCAACAGATTTAAAAATTTATCTGCAACTCCGTAGTTACAGGAAAAGGGCCCCTTTAAGGAACTCTAGGATAATATTGGGAAATAAAAATTCAACCTGTGAGCAATCACATTTGAACTTTTTAAGTATGTAATTTCCTATGAGTTCAAGTATCTACTCTTGGCTGTCCTTGGCAAGCAGCCATGCATGAGAACTGCAACACTCATCTGCCACTCTCTAAAAGTCATAGTATGAAACCAAGATATTATATTATCATTAATCATATCATAAAATAATGTTCCGATCAGATAATTGGATTTTTTAAAAAAAGACGACGGGATATTCTACTGAAGAGCTCAACCTTCAGCTTGCCTAAGGTCAACTGCAATAGGAAAATACAGGTATCAGTATTACAAGCTTAATACTTTAATCCAGGTGAGTTTTTCAGAAAAAAAATGAATCAAAACATCAAGGTGACTGCTTAGCTTTGGGGCTGGATAATTGGTACCAAGTATCCTGCTCGCTATTTCAGGATCTACCTACTGCCCTGCACTCCCTACTATTACAAGATACCAAAAATTCAACACTGCTGACACAAAGCAACCCAAGATTTTCTACTTCACTTGTCATCCTGTCTGGATTTTCCCACTTCCCAACACCTATAAATAAATCACCTTCCTTACCTTCATGATGTTTACTAAGTCTGTTTGATAGTAGCGATCTTGGTGTGCATTAGCAGCTGCTAAAGTGAGAAGATAATCATTCCTCGCGTGGATAGCCTTGGAATTACACTCTGATCGTCGTGCTTTTAACTACAACAAGAAGTGCAAGTTGAAAGATAGGTACTAATGATAAGTTGAATGACCAAACATGTATAAATAGTAAATTGACATGCATACATATATATTAATAGAGTCAAAGCTTTAAGGGATTAATAGCTTAACAGTTTTCTTAATGGCAAGGGGATTTCAAATATATTTTTCTCTCATGCAATTGTAGTATCACTTGCTGGCTTCAAACAACCATTATAATTCCCATTAGAAAAAAAATCCTTCTAAATTTGGTAACTCTAGATTTCTTGCATCTTGAATCCTGGGTTCTGTTTTGGGCCTCTCACTCCAAGAAGGACATTGAGAGGCTGGAGTGTGTCTAGAGAAGGACAATGAATCTGGGGAAGGGTCTAGAGGCCAAGTCTTGTGAGGAGCAGCTGAGGGACCTGGGGTTGTTGATCCTGGAGAAAAGGAGGCTCAGGGGAGACCTTCTCACTCTCTACAACTCCCAGCAAGGACTCTGGAGCCAAGGAAGAAATGACAGGATGAGAGGAAATGACATCAAGTTGCTCCAGGGCAGGTTTAGGTTGAACATGAGGAACATTTTCTTGACTGGAACTATTGTCAAAGGCTGTCCCAGGCTGCCCAGGGCAGTGGTGGAGTCCCCATCCCTGGAGAGGTTTCAAAGCCATGGAGCTGTGGTACTGAGGGACCTGGCAGCGCTGGGTTAATAGTTGGACTTGATGATCTTAAAGGTCTCTTCCAACCAAAACAGTTCTATGATTCTGCACTCTGACTGCTGAAAGTGTTCATCTCATCACTTGTTCTAACATCTATCTTCTGAAATATCAGTCAGCTTTGGATTCCAGCCAAATTTGGTCGTATGCTTCATGCAATTATAAAAAACATTGAAGTTTTTTATACTCACCTTTACACTTGCTTTCTGCAAGCTTATTCTTGACTGAAAAAGACTAAGTTTGGACCTGAAACAAAAATTAAAAGAAGGTATTAATGCTTTACACTCTTTATACAGAAGTACAGGATAAATAGGCCAATGCATTTCACTTAGGCAAAATTTTAATTTAAATAACTTTTTTATGCTTAAATTTTTATTTGTACAGTGTTACGTAAAGCTTAAGGATGAAGGAAAAGATTACAAAGAATGCTGAGCTACATCAATAGCATTTTCATTGCATGTTCTGAAATGTTTTGCACAGCTTAACCCGATTTTGGAATAAAAGTTAAATACATCACGAAAAGGAAACTGGGTGGTGGCCACAACTCAAGGTATTTTGGTGATTGAGGGATTTAGAGTTAATCCTCCAGAAAAAAACCCAAACAAACCTGTGTACAATTGTAAATGTAAATCTGAACAACTGGTCGTGTGAAGGAATATTAATGCACAATGATTACCAATTTTTTTCCAGGAAGCTGGAGGAGTACCCATGTACACACATCTATTTTTAAAAGCAGAACAGGTCTGATTTTCGCAGTTGGTTTAATGGAACAGAAATTAGAGAAGTACTTTATAAACTATTTGAAAGATGTTGGTTTAAAAAGTAAATAAGAAAATGAAAGAAATAGCTATTTTCATCTGGACAATACAGCACTATAAATCTGGTCCCACATTCCCAAGCTCAAGTTTTCAGTTGTTTTGGTTTTTTGTTTGTTTTTCCCTTTTTTCAGGCATTATAAGTAACCTCAAATTTCTCTTTTTTCACCATCTAGCCCTCATGAAGTGAAAGACAGAAAAGTTCCCTAATGAAACCATAATTTCATTCTCTGAGAACAATTCTGAGCAATTTCTAAAAATAAACATAAATAAATAATTTCATTTGCAAAAAAAGGGTGAGGCAAACCTCTGTAAACAGGACAAACACCAAACTGAAAATGTGAGTTACTTGCTTTCCTGAATGGAAGGAAATCAACCACTTGAGGAGGTCAAGAAGCATAAAAGTCTCAAGCCTGAAAAATTTCTCTTCAAAAAGGGAAACAAGTGTCCTCTCCCCTATCCTCTTCCAAACGGACTGATACCAAATTTGAGACTTGTGGAGAGAAAAGGAAGTAGGCAGATTTTAGTATCGAAATGAGTGCCACCATCCTTTGTAAATGTCAAATTAAAGCAGTTAGTTTCGCTTCCTTCATAAAGAAACCAGGCTATATAAGTTATACTTTGCTATCAGGCTAGTAGCACGCTGAAATGGTTACAAAAATGGATATAAGCAAAACGAAAGGAAAATTGGCACAAGCTCATTGCAAGCAATTATCTTTCTTCTAGAATAACATCAAGTGTAAAAACTAATACAAGTACAAATCTGCTTTATACACAGGCAATTATTTATACATATGCTATTAGAAAAACATACTTGGCCTCAATATCAGCTTTCTCCCGCACTGCTTGAGCCATCTGTTCAGTCTCAAAATATTTCTTTTTGCCTTTAGCTAAATCTTTTACTGTCTCTTGTAATTCAGTTTGGATCCTTGTCAACTGGTCCACGCACTGAAAAAACAGCAGTCAGGAAACAAAACATTAATTTCTTTTTTTCACGCAAATAATACCATCATCATCATCACCACTTTATTATTCCATATTATATTTTGTATGGAACAACGTGGTCTCCAAGTCACTCCCGGAGAAAAATCCAAAGGAAATCTTCTGGAGGTGATACCAAAAATGATTAATTTTTTAATTCTGTAAGATTTGAAATGCAAGAGAGAAGCGACCAGGTAAAACACAACACAACAGCAACAAGAAGAATCTGATAAACGTTATTTTAAGAGCTCTTTTTTTTTTTTTTTTTCCCTTTTTCTTTTTTTTTTTTCTTTTCTTTTTTTCATGGTGCCCAGTAATAGGGCAAGAAATAATGGGTATAAACTAGAATGCTGGAAGTTCCACCTCAACATGAGGAAAAACTTCTTTATTGTGAAGGTGACAGAGCAGTGGAACAGGCTGCTCAGAGAGGTTCTGGAGTCTCCTTTAGAGACTTTCAAAGCCCACCTGGATTTGTTCCTGTGTGGCCTGCCCTGGGTGATCCTGCTCTGGCAGACTTAATGATCTCCAGAAGTCCCTTCCAACCCCCACCATTCATGATCTATGATCTAAATAAGGTTATATCAGAAATCAGTGTTTCTCACAAAGAAAAACTAGAGGTTTAAAATGCATAGTGCTAGTCAAGGAGTGAAGGTAGTCCCATTTGTTTTCCATATGACCTCTTAATGTCAAAAAATAACATTTAATAGAATAGCAGAAAAAATTACTGTAATGGTTTAGGCTGGGAAAGCCTTAATTTTCCACATAGTATCTGGTATGGTGTTATGTGTTTTACATTTGTGACCAAAACTGTTCTTAAGGATCTACTTAACAAAACAAAAGTGAATTATCAAGGTCAAGAATTATATCCCTTTGAAAGAGATTTATAAAGATTTTCTTTTACCCAAACTATCTTAATTACACATAAAAGTGGCAGTTCAATGCATTTATATTTAATTACAGATATTACAGACTACATGTGGTCAATGAAGGCTCCAGGAGGAGAGGCAGACCCTGAAGCTAGCTTAAGGAAACACATTTGCCTTTCAATTTGTCTTTCTGTCCTTCAGGGACCAGACCAAAGTTCCACCTCTTTTCACATCATTATCACATACTCAGCTTCAAATAACAAAATCACAGAATGGTTTGGGTTGGAAAGGACTTTTCAAGGTCATCCAGTTCTGTCCCCAGCTTTCTTATAGATCCCTTTTCAGTACTGAAAGGCTGCAATGTGGTCTTCGGAGCCTTCTCCTCTGCAGGCTGAACAAGCCCAACTCTCTCAGCATGGCCTCACAGCAGAGGGGTTCCAGCCCTCACAAATTTTTAGGGCCTCCTCTGGCCCTGCTCCAACAGGTCTGCATTCTTTCTTGTGTTGAGGCTTCTCCCATTCAAGATGCCACACTGTCCTCTTACCGAAAGCCCCTCCTAAACACCTCATGTTTTTCATTACACTAATTATTAACGCATTGCAACCTGCTTTACAAGCGCTGCCAGACTAATAAGGTGATGTAATTCAACAATGTAACATTAACGTCACATAATTCAAGCATTAAAAATAATATCCTGTCACCTGTAAGAAACAAACTTTTTGTTTCAGTCAATAGAGATTCCTGGTCTTTTCACCACAAAATTCTGCTCTCACTAAAGATGTCAAATTCTTTTCTGGCTATAAAGGACACAAAAATTCATGTAAGTTCACACTAAACCCAGTATTTGATCCATGCAGACCAAGAAAGCAATGAGTTCCATAAGGTAGGGTTCGTGGTGGGTGGCTTGAGGAATGGTGCAAGGCAGGACTGGGTTTTATGAGGACCTCTGAGTCTATCATAGAAAAATGAAAGGTAGGAAAATCTGTATATACTGGACAGCTGACAGAGACTTAAAATGATTTCAAAAGCATTGGGGTGTTGCTACATCAATTGGTATTTTGATCCCTGAAGTCTCCTACCAGCATCAAAAAATTAAAATACCAAATAAACCCAGTTGTTAACATGATCCTTTTAAAAGCATAAAATAATCTTGCTCTTGCATCTCTCAAGAACAAAATTTGTCAGGAGACTGGACACCATTTAGGGGGTTTGGGTTGACACCAGCCCTATGTAAAAAGCTCTTTCAGAATGCTGACTGAGATGGTTTCTTGTTGCATTGCCTCCACGCAGAGCAATTTTATTCTATTTGCCTTTCAATCTTCTGATACAGATCCACGCAAACCTCTGCAGTGGTGGCCACATCATCTTTCCTGAAGGTATCTGATGACCACTGCAGGTTTCTGCCTTCTTTTCCAAGGTCAACTTACGAAACCTCACATCACTTATGGGATAAGCTTACAAGGTCTCTGGGGAAAGATAATGGCTGGGGGTGGGCTGCTGCCCTCCAAACAGACTTTTCGTCTGCGTCCAAGAGCCGCTGAGTGAGGGCAGGGGATCAGTTTTCTTAAGAGGTCAGACATGGTCTACAGGAGACACATTTATTACCCCTGCTCCAGAATCACTTTGCAATTTAGCAGTATTTTTCAGCAAATGATGATAAGGTTTTCTGAAATTGCTCCAGTTTAGTATTAAAACGGGTCATAAAAACAAAGTTTCTATAAGCTACCAAGATGAGGAAGCAAAGGTTTTTTAAAGATGACATCTCATCAAGAGTAACACAATACCTACTGCAATCTTGGAAGGAGATGCTGCTGCTAATAAACACTTGATTTTAGATGTGCATTCTGGTGCAATTTTAAAAGCATTTTACTGACTCTGAGTTTCAATTTTGATAAGTGTTTGTCTGGATGGAGGTCAGCATAATACATTATTTATTTGCTTGGAAATCCAAAGGAAAGAGAGAGAGACTTCACTGTATTTAAGCAATGTATCTGTTGTGAAGGAAAATTAATACCAGTGAGTTGCTGGTTATTTCATGTTGTCCAAACAGTGTATCACTGTTAGAATACTTTGAACCTGAAGTACTGTCCTGATCATTTTAACAACTTGTTACACTAATTTAAAAGTGCAGGAAAAAAAGGAACCTCTAATCATTTGTGTCAACTTAAAGAAGTGGTCCCCACTTCTACTGCTGACTCGTAAACACTCAACTATCAGCACTTGTAGAAGAATAAACCGGAGGTTATTTACCCAGAAAGGATACTATAAAATCACCACAGCATTGTTTGGAAAGCTTCAGAGAAAAACAGAATTCACAGGACAATAAAATAACATGAACACCGTTGATTTTTTTCCTCCAGGAAAAAACAGACATTGCTTATGAGAGCTGTGTAATACTTTTTTCAGAAACAGAGCTTGTGTCACACTGACGCCTGTTTAAAGGTCTGTAGCCAGAAATTTTACAAAATGCTACTCTAGAACATATGTGTAGGTAAGCTATAGTAAACTGTCAGCACCTTTTAGCAAACAAAACTGAAGTGTTGTGTTTGAGTTTTGGGGTTTTTTTTGTCTTTTACATTGAATGGATCATTCAACCTACCTCAAATTAAACCTGGAGGAGATGTTAAAATGCGCTTGGTAATCATGTACAGAAGGAATATTTACAGCTATCAACTGATGCCTGAGAAAGTGTCTCCAACTAGCATCTCTATTTCCCTCCATATGGTACCTTTCATCCAAGACACACAGTGACCATTTCAAAAGATCCTTCCCGAAGACTTCCCAAAAACCATGCATTTGGTGTAGAAGCAATTGTTAAAAACCACCTATGCTCACTCTTTAAACCAAGAGCCTTCCTCCTCACTACAGACAAATCTGCAGAACACCACAATAATTAAAATATGAAGAATACTTAGCTCTACAGAAATACGATCACTGTATTTTTAATACATGTCTTAATGCCTTACGGAAAGAGATGGAACAAGGCATTTTATATGAAACATTCTCAGTTAAGAGCTATGGTGCAGAGCTCTTAAGACACAAATGACTTTAAAATGTAACAACCAATTAAATGGAAGTCAAGTTTACTTTTTTCCTTGAATGACAGTATTTGCTTCACATGAATTAACAGATCAATTGTAGCTGCTGCTGGTATACTTACTGTGAAACTTTTACAGGAGGTGGCTTGATAACCTGTATTCTACACCTTGAAGACTGCACGGGTCACTCCTTCTGGTTTAGGATAAACCTTTTCTTAAAATCAGAACCTATTCTAACGAAACCCACTCGCCATTGTCTCTGCAAAACCAGTTCAATGTAACTGTCACAGCAAGATGCTAGATTTGCAGAGACAGTTTTGACCAACTGCATAAGCACACTGCAAATACTCATTTCCAAGCAATTTTAATTTTAGGTATCATAGCTCAAAATTTTGACCCCCTCTTGAACAAGCTATTTACTTCTGTAACAACATGCATAGGAAGAGACTGAGAAGTCAGTATGTATTGTAGAAGCACCATCCTAAAGGATTTATAATAACCATTTTTGTTTAAATAAAAAAGTTTAAAGAATTTATTAAAGTGCAAATACCTTCTTCAACTGTTGTTCCTTAAAGCACCGGACAGTCCTGGCTGGTTCAGAAATTAAGTTTTTATAGTTCTCACACATATTGAGTCGGGATTGGGCCACCTGCATCGTGCCTTCTAAAAGTGATTTCCAAACTGAGTACATGCTCCTAAAATAGACACAAACAGGTTGTAGGAAGGCAGGAAGGGAAGCTGAGCATTACACTGAAAATATGGCTTGATTTATGTAACGGTAGCACTCTTCCAAGGATTGCTTTTGAAAATAAAGCTAAAGCACTATCCTTCCTAATGAACTAGCAAATATCAGCACTTTTAACAAAAAATTCAGAGGAAGTTTTAGCAATAGTACCAATTTTCCCTCCTGTCCCTGTTTTGTGACTCAATTTTTTTTGGCAAACATTCCCAGTTGACACCATTGCTCCAGCAGAACAGAGCTTTCAGAATCCAGCAGCCAAAGCCAGGCCAGAAGTTGACATTTTTTTGGTAAGATCATAGATTTTGTCATTTTGGGCATCTCGTGACAATGGAAATAGTTAAAGACTGCTTGTCAGTTTTGCCTCAGCTACCTGTAGTTCCTTTATCATGTGTACTGGGCTTAAGACAACAGCCATAGTTGTGTAGTGAGCTTTGCAGGGCCCCAGTAATTCACCACAACAGCTCAGAAGTGTCCAAGTTAGAAAGGAGAAGGTGAAGCAGGGTGAGAGAGGAAGAAGGTGACAAGGTGCCGGAAGACCTTATTGTCGCCTTTCAGTACTTAAAGGGACCTCTCAGAAAGACAGGGACTGGCAGCAGGGCCTGTTGTGACAGGACAACAGGTGGTGGTTTCAAACCAAAAGAGGGGAGATTTAGAATACAGAGAAGGAAGAAATGTTTTACGCTGATGCCCCATCCCTGGAGACATTCCAGGTGAGGTTGGATGGAGCTCTGAGCAACCTGCTCTAATTGCAGATGTCCCTGCTCCCTGCAGGGGGGTTGGACTGGATGACCCTGAAAGGTCCCTCCCACCCCAAAGCACTCCATAATTCTATGATCTCCTCTGCAGCTGTCAGAAAGGGATATTGCTGGAGCTTGCAGAGCACAAGTATTTGGTGATAGGGAGGGGGCAGCAGGTATTTGAGAAGACCTCTGGGCATTTTAGGTGTTATCTGATGGCACAGAAGACTTCTGAACCAGAAGCAAACTGCAGGTAGGAGGGGTCTTCGCGTTAAGGGAGCATTTTGTATATACCTAAGACTGATAATTCAGCTTATTTCTTCTTAGGCACACAATTGGTATAAAGGTACTGAAAGTTGAAGCACAAATCTCTTAATGATTTCTTCTGGTTTGAGATGAAACTTGTCAGAATACAAAGAACACATTCAAATAAAATATCTTAAAACTTTTTCAAAACATTGGGAAGTACTGTTCAAAGGTGGGAGGCTTGCAGCAACTGAGTCATTTCTGTTTTTATGGTATGATCCACCCTTCATGTTAATGAAACTAAGTTTGTAAAGAACTATTTCTTGCTTGGCCTCTTCTTTGCTGTCAGATGTGATCTTCATGAAGAATGGCCTCCTAGAAAGAAATTTATTGTTGTCTTTTCCTATGAAGAAATCCACATGCTTATTACTTTAACCTTAAAGCTATTTAACAAAATGTATATTCAGATAGAAGCATTAATACCCAAATGTGATGCACAACTACAGTTGCTGTTCTCTCGTGTCATTCTGTTTTTCCAATCTTCCTAAATTATTCAAGTAATAAACATCTATTTAAGACTAATCTCAGGATTTCAGGGGAAACAAAGCTTCATTTTTATCTGACAAGGCTCTACAACAAAGAAAAAAAAAAACAACCCCCAAACTTTAACTACAGAAGAGCAGTGTTTCATTGTTAAGTAAAATAATGACACAAATTGAAATGATAAAGACAGCTATTTTGAGATATCCAACTGGTAAATTACCTATAATCACTTCGTTCGTCAGCTTTTATTCCAAGCCAGTCCTTCTTTAAGTACTGGCTAGCCAGCTTCTGAATGCTCTGTTAAAAGAAGGGGGAAAAAAGTTAAATGTAAGAGGTAATTAAAATAATATTCTTGCTCTTGAATCAGACAAATGATAACCTGACATAATTACAAAATAATCCGTCTATAGAATTAGCAAACTACAACAATGCAAGACTGTTACTTTGCTTTTGTTACCCCAGTGAGACCAGTAATACAGAACATGTTTGAGGAGCACCTGGCAGAATCAGAGGCAGGAAAATTGCACGCAAAATGTGTCTATCTGTCATAGCTATAAGAATCAAGATTTTTTTTTAACTGAATGAGGATGTGGGGTTCTTAGATGCAATGAAATATCTGCTCATTTATGTGCCCAAACTGAACCAAAAAACTATTGCCCCCAGGATAAGGCCTTTAATCAAAGGATTACAATAGACTGGAGACTGAAAAATGTAGTCCATTTTTAATTATTAATGTTAATTATGCTCTTTAGTCTCTGTGTATCACTTTGCACGGTGTCAGAAAATCAATAACAACATTTTCATATCCAAGCTCAGAGAGCAGCACAATTTAGTTCATAAACAATGAGAGGGAAGTTGCTGTTGCATCGGTCCCTCCTTCAGCTTGTAATCTCATTTAGCACTATCAAGTGCTTACAAATTGAGTACATCCAAAGGAAAAGAGGATGGATATTATCCAAATCCTGGAGTTGAGACACGGGTTTATGAATGCTGAGCATCATTACTGCTTCTCCAAAAGAACCATCAGCGGAGAAGCATTCACTGGCTTTTGCATAAAAGTCTATTTAGCGAAGAAGTGGAAGACCTGGGTTGACATTCCCTTTCCAGCTAAGAAAAATCAACCCCACAGATGCTTTCCAGAGAAGTCTGGAGTGAAACCTCTTTGCATTCAACCCCCTCAGTGAGAGACAGCACAGTGTCATTTGCTTACATTTTCCATACTATAATGAAGGCACTAACACATCCTAGAAGATCCTTCAAGTTCTAAAATATCAGTTTTATCTCAAAAAGTTCAACCTAATTTCATGCTTGCTTCAGCAGTCCCTTTGATGCTAAAATTTATGACCAAGCTTACAATCTGATTGACACCTTCACACAGGAAAATGTTACCAGTTGGTAATATATTATTAGAACACTTACGCTCCCTCATACTGAATAAATTTCTTTCACCTTAGAGTGCAACTCCACCTGCTCTGGCCTGATCTGCTGAGGTAGGTACCAGGTTTTGGTGCTAATGATGCTTACAGCTGGGTTTACATCAAAAGTCCTTGTGAAGCTAATTGCTGAGAGCTGTTATTTCCCATTCTGAGCTTCCACATCTTCCCAAGCTACCTTCCTTGATTTCCATTGCATTTTTTGCTCAGTTAAGGATCATTTTCAAATTCTATGTCAATATTTCATTGTGGAATTTGAAATACATGAACAGGTTTGTTCAAGTATCCACATAGATGTGTATATATATATTTACCAATTCTTATCACAGATAAAGTTATGCCTGTAACTATAAATTCTTCCATGTCCATTGCAGTTTCTTCCATTTTTTTAAAAGATGCACCAATTGCATTGGTAGCTGTTAAAAAACAGAGATAAAAGCAAAAATAATATCTCCTTTAATTCTGGCAGAACAGTTTGTGATGAGATTCAGAGCTTTATTAGGTACCCCCACCCAGTGCTACTTTCATGTTTCCATCCTTCTGCATCAGACTCCACCTATGATATCTACCCCAAGATCACAGAATCCCAGCATGGGTGGGGGGTTGGAAGGGACCTCTGGAGATCATCTCATCTGACCCCCCTGCTCCAGCAGAGTCACCCACAGCAGGGTGCCCAGGATCTCATCCAGGTGGATCTGGAATCTCTCCAGAGAAGGAGACTCTGCAACCTCTCTGGGCAGCCTGGGCCAGGGCTCCATCACCCAAAGACGCTGAATAAAGGTTCACAAACACAAAACTAACCCTAACAAAAGTTCACTGGCAATTGAAGACAAGCTAAACCAAAACTAAAGATGAAAATAAAAAGTCACCACACAGAAAAAGAGCACCACTTTTGCACACAGAAACCCTTTTACTGATGTCAGCAAACCAACTGTAACACTAGCATCATTAAATTATCTTAACCATTTCTTTCCAAATGGAACAAGACTGCTACCAAAATCAGTGAAATATCAGAGACAGCTCCAGCTGCATGTCAGTGGGGTCTGATCGTTTAGGATTTGTTCATGAAAACAGATAAACCATGTTGGCATTTCACACACAAACTGCTGTAGGCAAATGTTATGTTTTTTAATGAGACCAGTCCAGAAGGTTTGTTTTCTTACACTTTATGCTCAGTGTGAGTTTCTTCTATAAGATCTTCCTTGTTCTGTTCTCAATCCCACTCCTTCTTTTGCTGTATTGAAACAAAGAATACCACTGTTGGGCTCAAGCGGGGAAGTCAAGCAATTGCTTAACCTTTGGCATCACCCGCTGCCGAGGAGCACGCCCGTTTCTTCCTCGAAGGTGCGCATCGATTGCACCAAACGGGCATGAGGTAACGAGATTTAAATGCAGGGAAAAAGGTGTAGGGATGCAAGAAGTTTGTGCAGAATGCTCTCCTGATTTCAGTATTGTTTGATGATGGATTTCCTTCAGATATATTTAAAAGTATCTTTAGATAATGGGACAGACCTTCATGGAGTAAAAGCATTATAAAAATTACAATCCCCATCCAACATTGAGTACAATCCATAAAACTGCTCCTTCCTGTCAGTTTCACTGCGGTAAGGACAGAAAGACTGTCATGACTTAAAATTCTGTTCAGGAGAAGCAATATTGAGATGTTGGTTTATCTGCATCCCCAAAAGTCTTGTGGGTCATAAGACTCACATCCTACTGTGCTGGGCACCCCCACGGACTGTGCAAAGGCGCCTGCCTTAAAAACCTGTGATAGCTGGAGAAACACTAAAACATTTTTTAGTATAAATACGTAAAACCTTAGTTGACCCAAACTACAGAAATAGTCTACTTTCCGATGGCTGTTAAACGAGGTTTTGTGAATTAATTTTCCCACTTCATTCTAAGGCGTATATCACTGAATTTGAAAAATAAGTTCAGTCAATTATTTTCAAACGGTAGTAACAATTGTTTTATTTCAAAGTATGCTTTTAATCAATAATTACTGACAAGAAAGGTCAAAACTGTCTGAAATCCCCTGCAAGCACTACATGACCTCTGCTCACCCTTCGTCGAAAATAAACCTATTCATTGACTCCACTTGTGCGCATTATTAACACGTCGAGCAGCATTTAGAAATAGCAAATACAAAATAGTATAAACAGACCAGGTGTCACATAAACCCAATTTTAACTCATCTGAAGAGGACAGATATCCTTCCTCCATATCTTGGTCTCCCCTTCTTCCCTCCCATCAAAACACAGGTTCTATCGTGACGTTACAAATGCATTAATATGACACATCCATGGGTACTTATTGAACTTTTTGCACATGTGCCTAACAGATGGATGGGACATAAAACTGTGTCGATTAATCATCTAAGGCATCAACACCTAGAAATGAAATACTGCTGAATGGGAAGAACATCCAAAAATCAGCACAGTTTCATGTCTGCTCAAATTTATATTTCCCAGTGCTGCAGCTCCTATTTGATATTCCCCATTATCAGATCTTATCCAAGTCTATTGATATTTTCTAGTTTTAACAGATACCGGGGGAGAAAAACCGAAACAGATTTGCTGCAATATTAACAAAAAGTAATTACCGACAGAAAGGAGAAAGATGTCCCAAGTGAAAAGATCACCGGCAGAAAAGGATGCGGCTTTTCAAAAGACATTAACGATGCTTTTCAAAGCAGTCTTAAGTTCTTCATCTGTAATTAATTGAGAGGTGTTGGTGACAGTCAGGTCCCCTAAAATCTATTCTTAATTGCAGAAAGCATGGGAGAGACTAGATGATGTAACACCAAGTTTTGGAAAATAGCTATCAATCAGACTAATTCAGTGATCATAGAATCACAGAATTCTATTCATTTAGGTGGTTTCAGTATCTTGCATCATTTTGATAATTTCTCTTTATCAAAGCAGAATCTATCAATCAACCCCTTTTAACTTTAATTTCTGCAAATAAATTGATGCTCTGCTGTTACTGTTGCATTACAAAGGAACCTTGAATTGAGGAGGACAGAGAAATACTGTCCTCTGAGTTATCTCTAATATTCAGCAAGCCAAGGAACTCCAACATAAGTCCAAATAATCCCTCCAAGTGGGAAAAAGGACATGGATGGTAGAAAAAGCCTAGCCAGGCGGTAAGGCCTCAGGCAACACACTAAAGTTGAGGCTGGCAGATGAGAAGGGCATATGGAAAGCAGCTGTTGGAACAAGGCTACAACTGAAAAGCTTCCTCCAGTCACGTCCTTTGCACCAGCATTAGGACCCTGAGCAAGCAGTGATGCACAGGAGAATTAAAGCACGAGAAATGGGGAGAGTTCCTACCTGAAGCCAAGTCTGAGTTGGGAAGATGATGCCCTGCATGTTTAATACTCCTTAGCTATGGCATGGTGTTAATACACTGTTTTTTTTCTAGTTTGAAGAGCATCTTTTCCAAGCACTGATCACTGACAAGAGACAACAAAAGAAAGCTTCGTCCCCACCCCCAGATGCATACGTGGCACTTCACTTCGCCGATCCCCAAGATCACTCCCTACGCAATATATGCTGTGGCAGTGGCTTTCTGACATGGGTTTGTTTACTAAGTGGCACTATTTTGTTTGCTAAGTACTCTTCTGTCAGGCAAACACTCCACAAGGGAGAGATTTTTAGCACCTCTCTTTACTTGCTGCCTTCTCTGAGAGGAGCAAAGCTGGTCCCAATTCAACTGAGTTCACGGGAGTCTAGAAGCCGGTTGTACTATTCAACACCTGCAAACTAAGGCTCTCCCATAGCAAGAAGGTAAAAGTAATGGTTATATTATGTGTAAATTCTTACTAACAGACCCATCCACTGTTCATAAGCAAGAGAGCTTTGTTTTGCTTTTATTTTTAAAAGAAAAAGCAATCAGTACTGCTGGACCATTATTATTATTGTGAGAGGCATCTAAGATAGAAAATTCTATTTCAGAAGTGCTCATGCTTCAAAAATAAAATGGAAAGTTGCATTAAGACTTTCTTGCTGCTGTAAAAGCAGCAGTTTGACTGACATCAGATATTTTTTAAATTGCACTTTTAGTTATAGGAGAGTGAGACTGGCTCAGAATGAAGAGAAACTGCCATATACAGAGAATCTTCCAAAAACAGAAGAAAAAAAACCCCACACAACCAAGCTATGTGGAATTTCTACATTTCAAAGATGTTTCTACTTTCAAAAACTAAAAATATTAGATGCATCCAAAAAAAGGCATTTCAGATGTTCGTGCTTCCCCAACGTGCTCAGATTCTTTTCTTAAATCAGTCCGATTTTACATGACTTCAGCTATCAGCCTGACTCACTGAAACAGTGAGGTACTTAGTGTCAAAAATTTCACAGACAGCTTTATCAATCATACAGATGTGTATTTTTTTCAAGCTTGAAGAATAATTTGAAATTTATTTTACGTTGTTGCCAGTCTCTTCAAAACATTTGGACAGGGAGAAGGGAACGTGTGAGAGCAGAAAACACAATGCAGTCAGCACGAAGAGGACTCCAGCTCCTGCATCCAGAGAACAAGTTAGACTCTGCATTAAATTTCCAGATAGTTATGAAGTGTTCCCAGAGCTTATTTAAAGCAGTATTTTATTTACTCGAGCTAGATTCAATAAAAGCGTTAATGATTTAATGAGAATGAACTCTGTTCAGCACGGGCTCAATTCAGGGATTCCACACAGGATATGACTCGCTCCAATTTACATTATAAGCTGACGACAAAACCACTGTCAGACACAATTATTTTGCTGGGAGCTTACATAGGGCCTTGGGCAACGACACCGTGACTAAAGCGCTGCTGCAGCACAAATAAAAATGAAAACAAATCCCAGAACAGGCAGCACATGGATTTCTAAAGCGCATCCTAATACTTTCTAAAAGGCACAAGATCAAAACCATTCCAGGACCGTTTATCTGCATCGCATCAAATAGAAAGCTGCATCTCTAACCATGTTGCTTCTTCTCGGAGATGGGATATTCCTTCTTACCATTAGCTGATTCCAGTTCCAGAAAACATGGAGCTTCCCTCTTTCATTCACAATTTCTTTCCAAATTGCTTCTTTTCTCTCTCTTTTTTTTTTATTTTTTAAATATTTGAAGCATGACGAGAAAACAAAGGAAAAACTAAGGGGAAAGCTGAAAATTACATTATTATTAATTTAAATATCACCTAAGGGTACTCTTGCAATCCAGTTTAGCAAAGGAAATGTCAAATCTCTTCTTCATGGGTTTTGTTCATTTGTTAAGTTAAATTTAAGAGTTAGAACCTATTACTTCATTGGAAGTGTGTTAATTCTTTCTGAAACATATTGCTCCCAGAGTTTCACATTCCTTCCTATAACCAATCCTTAAAAGTGGTTAATAATTAAATAAATAATAAAAACAACCCCCCCCCAGAATTGCTTATTCCACTGGTAGCAGGAGCATCTGGGAGATCCTATGGAAAGGCAAGGCAAGATACCATCTACACGACCGTCCCCCAGGTTCGAGGAGGAATGATCCACACCAGTGAAGACCATTTGGCAAACTGTGGAGTATTATCCCAACCCCTAACTGTTTCTGTATATGCCTAATATCACTTACTGCAGTTGGCAGATAACGAAAAAAAACACATCAGTCTTTAGTGTCCCAAGACTTCCTCACTGCTTTAGAGTAAACATCCACCCCTGCATTCAAACCTACATTTCTCAGTCTTTATCTGTAGCCTGCGCATTTTCATTGACCTTGATTTTCACTGGTCTCTCTACAGTCGGTCCAAATCTTCCTCAAAAAGTAGAAGCCAGCACTTGAAAGACATCATACTATACCAGACAACACAATTTTTTGCTAAGTTCATTTTAGAATTTTAGGTAAAGTTTTAACCACTTTGCAGCTTTACTAGCACATCTAAACATTAAGGACAAAGGCTCTGAAATCCATTTAGTATTCCATAAACATTCAGCATTGAGGATGAGTTTTTGTTAGATGAACATGTTTTCTATCAGCAAGCATCAAAAAGGTGCTGACAGAAAGGTCTGCAGAACCTTGCATCAGTAAGATGGAAGATATTTTACCTTCAGATGCCACAAAGTAGAGGTAAGAATTGCCAGAACTATAACATAAATGACGCCTGAGAGCAAGGAAGTGTGCAGCTTCTTCCAAACCCTGCCTTAGACTCATAGAAATCATAGAATGTTTTGGTTTGGAAGGGACCTTTAGAGGTCACCTTTGTGACCTCCTCTGGCCCTGCTCCAACAGGTCCCTGTCTCTCCTGTGCTGAGGACTCCAGAGTTGGACCCAGCACTGCAGGGGCGTCTCCCCAGAGCAGAGCAGAGCAGAGGGGCAGAATCCCCTCCCTCAACCTGCTGCCCACGCTGCTCTGGCTGCAGCCCAGGATGCCATTGGCTGCTGGGCTGTGAGCGCACGTTGCTGGCTCATGTCCAGCTTTTCACTCCCCAGCACCCCTGAGTCCTTTTCTGCAGGGCTGCTCTCGATCCCTTCATCCCCCCAGCCTGGATTGGTACCAGGGGTTGCCCTGACCCAGGTGCAGGACCTTGCACTTGGCCTTGCTGAATCTCATGAAGTTCACCTGAGCCCACTTCTCAAACCTTTCCAGGTCCTTCTGGATGACCTCAGGTCCCTCACGTATGTCAACTGCACCCCTTAGTTTGGTGTCACTCTTAACTGGTGGTTGGGAAAAATGTGTCAAGATGCCAGCAGAGAAGCACAACCAGCTCTGCTGATCCCGGACTGCCCTGGCAGACTGCGGCAACTCCCGCAGCCACACAAAACTGTTTAAATTATTTATCATCTTCTCAAGAGAGCTGGCATTTAAGAGGGCACAAAACACCATTTGTAAAGATTCCCCTCACGCTACATTTTGAGGTGTGGACCATAGAAAACTCATATTAGAAGGCTGAAGAGAATGAAGTCATGGTTAAGCATCTGGTATTCTCCACTTACAGGTCTGATTGCTAGAATTCATTCAAAGTCAAGTTTCTTAGGGCACAGCATTTTCACCTATGCAAAATATAATCTAAATACCATGTGTAAAAGGGATAGTAAAACAGTTGTATCATTCACAAACTAGAGGAACGGGGAAATAAAAGAGAAATTACTTTCACCCACCAGCTTACGGATCCCACCGTCCTCCCCTGCTCTCTGCCACATCCTTCCCCTGGCTCAAACAGGCCTCTTGCACAACCCTCATCTGAGCAAGCACTGCCTGTCAAGGAGGATATGGGAGAGACCTCTATCATTTCCTCACCATGGTTTTCTGCCATTTTTAGGGATATAAGCCAAAAGCATGAAGAGCTGCTATTTAATATGACTTTGAAGGCACTTGATAAAGGGTTTGACTCACCAGCACTGTCAGGCAGAGGTATTTTTCTTCTCTGCTCAATTTTCCGTGTGAATTGCTGAGAAATATCACTTGAGACAAGTACCAAAGTGATTTTACGGACTCCTGAAATGCCAATTGTCCTCCACCCCACCAAGTAGGAGCTCTGTGTTGGTGTGGTGAAAGACACACAAGGATCATGATTTGGTGCTGTGTGAAAAAACAAGGCACCAATTAGGACCAACAACCCCCAAAGCGAGAGCTTCTCAAATTCTCACCTTCCCCATAATTACCTCCCCAGTTCTGCTTTGCTCAGTGAGACCATAACCTGGCGTTCCTAGTTCTGGAGTGTGTGAGGGTGTAGTGTACGGTGAAATACCAGAATTTCCATAACTCAGACGTTGTGTGGCTGCTGGATTATGGCAACACTTTCATCCTCTCTGGTATCTTTGACTGGAGAATAATGTGACAATGACTCGCTCTTAAAAGCAGAAGCAGCAGGACAGGGTCTCACAGGCAAAGACGGAACCAGAGGTTTAAAAAAAAAATTAAAAAAATCAGTGTTAACTGGTTCACCTGCCTGATGAATCTGAAAGAGAAAAACCTTTATCATCCCTTCAGTGAGACAGCTCTAACAGCATCAACTCACACCAGAAAACAGCCCCACATGAGCACTTTCAACACCACCACTGGAAGCAGTTGCTGATTCATTTGTTAAAGAAAGCAGCAAACAGGTTAATACAGTTTTGTAGCCTCCCAAATTTGATAACCTCTTCACACAGCTCTCCCGACGCCGGTAACTTCAATCTGTCAAACCCTGTTTGAAGGAGACTGGTCATGGCAATATTGACAGTTATCATGATTCTAAACCTGGTTTGCAAAGGAACTTGAAAATCAAAACTTTTGATTTCAAAATAACACTTGGTGCTTGATGGCACAGAAGTGGTTCAAAACAGGAAAAGCACCTTCTCCCACTGCAAGTTTAAAAGAGTTTTTTAAAGTGACTTAATGGTTGGGTCAATTCTGTAGTGATTTTCTGGGAAATGAAAGAATGCCCAAATCATGCAAATGTGCAGAATAACTAAGCAAAAGAAGACACTATATAGGAATAAAACCACCAGGACATTGGACAATCTGCTGAAAATATAGCAAGTAAGCCACAGTAGAATATGGCATTACAGAATATTAATATTTTCTTACATAATTACATAAAACTGTACAAAGATATTAAAAGGAAGTGTAAATAGAAAACATGGCCTGAAATTATCTGAAAATATGATGATAAAATTACATAGCAGATCAGTCATCCACAAAGAGATTATGAGACAACAAAAACAGACTCTTCAAAATTAAGAGATTTACAGAGACTGTGGGAAAAAGGATTTTGCAAAAACTTCAAGACATCAAAAATAGCATGTTAATTTGCAAAGATCAGTTAAGGAAAATTCCACAGTGAAATTTTACTACAAGGTTAGA
This sequence comes from Chloroceryle amazona, assembly GCA_027560015.1. Classification (NCBI taxonomy): domain Eukaryota; kingdom Metazoa; phylum Chordata; class Aves; order Coraciiformes; family Cerylidae; genus Chloroceryle; species Chloroceryle amazona. The sequence goes on from JANHFX010027864.1 coordinate 125,622, forward strand.
AAACACACATAGCTGAATTCTGATGGGCTAAAATACAGAGTTTCACAAATTAAGTAAATAAATGGGAAATTTAAATTAAAATCAGCTTTAAAAGCCTGCAAGTGCAGGCTTTTTTTACTACAGAAAGATGAAAACATTCTAATAGCTGGAGTCACTGACTGAGAATATTAATAAAATGCAGGATTATGAACTAACCAACATCATAACCTTGCCTAAATTCACCACGTTAAACTTTGGTTTATTTAAAGAAAACAGATGTATATGGAAAGAGCATACAAGTAAGAACAATAGCTTAAGAGACTCAGGACAGGAGAGTAAATGATAATATCTGTTAAAACTAAATATTTATATTATCAAATACAGCTAAACCCCACCAAAGAATCAGCAAGTACAAAATAAAGCTACACAACTCATCTCTTGAATTGCAAAGGTTGCGGTATTCTCAAAAACCCCGCAGATAAAAAAGCCCACACCAGCCTAACACCTTCAGACTCCATGACAGAGGTAATTTTTTTCCCCTGGTCAAGCACCACTCGCTGCAGAAGAACTCATCTGCACAACCATCCCTCAATAACACGTGGGTACAGGTAAATTTCAGACGCTTTGGTACAAAGTGGTGTTTCAAAGAAACGAAGAATCCAGAGCAATACACAAGTTGGAGACATTTATTAGTCGAGATGTAGGAATATACACTTGGCATGTCTTTTCCTAACTCAAATCAGTGTAAGGCAACTGAAATGCCCCATGTAAAGCCAGCACACTTTGTAACCTTGCTACATTTGTCTGCTTTAAAGTTATTTGGAACTAGTTCAAAAGCAATGAAATATTAGAAAAGCTAAAGAGACAGCATACAGGAATGTCAGAGTAAACCAAAGACTGGTTAGTGACCTCTTTATCTTGTTTCAGAGACAGAGTGCTGCTGAAAATTGTATTTAAGACTTGACCAAGCCATCCGGAGAGCCTGGGGTTGTATAATTACGGTTCTCTCATCCTCCCTGCGTGACTTTGCATTTATATGTCCAAAGAGACCATCAGTATGTGTGTGGGTTCCTTGAAATAATGCCATTCATCAGAACTCAATTCCTGAATATTTAATATTTTGAAAAAAAGCGTAACAACTGGAAATACTGGCATTTACTATCACAGCCATAATAGCATTGTAAGGAATCTGAGAAGGTGAGGAACTGCAAAAAATTTCCGGCAGCACTTTCTTCCAAGTTATTAGAGCATTTAATTAGTGAATCTGAATGTTCATCTCTCATAAGCATTTCTTAAACACTTCTGTATTTTATTGCACTAGAAACTGACTGCAACACATTACTACTCTCTATTCTCCACCTGCTGAGGGACACATCCTACATTCGCTTTCTTTCCTATCATAAAAACCATTTCTGAATTGGGTTGATTCCCTGAAACACCATTACCAGCCGTCTCTGAAGCTCCTCGGTGTTATTTATTGTAAGTGTCTTCGCAAGGGAGCAGGTCGGCATTTCCCATTCTGTGGGAACTCCTTAATTAAAGGTTCACATGATTACAAAGCATTGACACAGCTCCATGTTTTATGTAGCACAAAGCTCGGTTTGTTTTGTTTGGGTTGTTTTTTCATCCTAAACCAGCTGGCAAATAACTATTAAATTTGTTGGCTTTTACATAATATTTATTGATCCATTTATAGTAATAGAACTTTTACTTCTCTGAAGCTTATCACACTACAGTGTCAAAATTAATTCTGCATTTGGCAATTAGCTTCTGAGCTTGTTATATCTTCACAATATAGAATCTTCAATTAAGTAATCTTTTATATTGAAAATGTTGAAGTCAGTTTTTGGCATTAGTTTAAACGTGTATATCCCATTGTGGGGGAAAACACAAAAACCTGCCTGAAAGCACAAAGCCGTATCTTCTAATTAATTTAGTGTCTTTTGGTATTTAGTCCATCTGGCAAAGTTTACATGAATAAATTTTGCTCTGGATCAGTATCATCACTATTCAGACTTCATAATTTTCCTGGTGGGTTTTTTAACTAGTATTTCTTGTCTATTTTTTTCCCCAAGTATTCTTTTTAAACACTAACCACCAAAACTCCACTTTTAGCACTGTTGAAGTCTTACACCCTCTTACACAAGATAATAATAATGATGAAGAAAAGGACTATGCACAGCAAGTGTGCTTCTACAGCTACGTATGTATTGACTTACACAGTCTGGGGCCAAAAAAGCACCTTTTCCTCAAGTATCTCACAAAACACCAACCTGCAGGGACAATATTTCACCTATTTCTACCTTCACGTACTGCCAGAGTTACCGGTAACCCCAGCCTGCCTCAACCTGCCTCGCAACCTCCACAAACAGTCTGACCAATTAATCCAGTTTTCTCCAAGAAACTTGGGTTTTCTGTAACCCCATCCTTGATGCCAGACTGCTTTTGGGGTTTGGGAGTGTTTCACATCATCTCGTTGGAAAAGAATAGCCCTATAAAGACAAATTGTAATTATTATTATGAAATACAGACCTTTAAACATGAACACATCATTTACATGATTTATAGGATTGTGGCCAAGGGAGGGGATTCTGCTGCCTCCGCTCCGCTCTGGTGAGACCCCCCCAGTGCAGTTCCAGGTGCAGCTCTGGAGTCCTCAGCACAAGAGAGACAGGGACCTGTTGGAGCAGGGCCAGAGGAGCCCCAGCAATGCTGGGAGGGCTGGAACCCCTCTGCTGGGAGGCCAGGCTGAGAGAGTTGGGGTTGTTCAGCCTGAAGAAGAGGCAGGGTCTATTACAACAGGACAAGGAGTGATGTTTTTAAACTAAAAGAGGGAGATTCAAACTAGAGAGAAGGAAGACATTTTTTTCCAGTGAGGGTGGTGAAACACTGGCCCAGGTTGCCCAGAGAGGTGTTAGAGCCCCGTCCCTGGAAACATTCCAGGTGAGCTTGGCTGGGGCTCTGAGAAACCTGCTCTAGTTGCAGATGTCCCTGCTCCCTGCAGAGGGGTTGGAGCCGGATGACCTTGAAAAGGCCTTTCCAACCCAAACCATTCTGTGATTCCATTATTTGAAGTTGAGCGTGTGATAATGATATGCAAAGAGGTGATACTTTGGTCTGGTCTTTGAAGGACAGAAAGGCAAACTGAAAGGCAGATGTGTTTCCTTAACACATTCTTTGATAAAGTTCAATGATGTGAAGAGGCACAAAGCCAGACCTCCTCACTTCAGCAATCCAATAGCAGTCATATCCCAGTCTTTCTCAGTTCCACCTTCCTCTGCTCTAACCCCCCATTATTTTCTTCCAACAAACACAACAGCCGAGGAGGAGGGAGGTTTCCCACTGCTTGTGTAGTTATGCACAGATCAGTAAAATAATTAACTATAGTGTCAACACTACAACAGGCTGCTTCATTCGGTGAATTTCATCTCTCGACTTGGGCTTGTTTTGAACAAATAATTACTGACAGTGCTGTTATGAATTTTAAGTGTAGAGGACAAAGAGACGTAAAAATCTGCAACTTGCTTTTAAAAATGAAGATGATTCACCTCGGCTGGTCAACTCTCTCAGCTGAACAAACAACCCAATTGTTCTCTGGAAATCAGAAAGAAGTGAGCATGCTTCCATCTGCAAGTAAGTTTTGGCATCATGATGCAGAAAAACAAAGGTTTCAACTTCCCAAGTACAACAGCTGGATGAGTCAGTCTGCTGAAGGATGAGGTAAATGTGACTCCAGTCGTATCTAACACTACTTTCAACATTTGAGGTCAGCAGACACCAAAGCTATTTTCTTCTGCTGTTAGTGAAGTTTGAAATTGACCCACAAAAAGTGACTGAAGAACAATTTCCCAATAATTTCAGCGGAGATTATGTGTTCTGGTGGAGGAAAGGAAGAGTAAATACACTCTGGGTGAGAGGAATGACTGTGAAATGATTTTTCACATTCATGTAAACACTGGTGTGATAGTGTCCCACCAGGAAATACAGAAGAAACTAAGAAGATTCAAAAAAAAAACAAAACCAAACCCCACAACAATTTCAGCAGAATTGTGGCCAAGGATAGATTTTTCTTCGGTCTGACTGGCCTGCTCATCACAGCTGATATGCAAGCTGATGTGAGCTGATAACTGGGTTAATAGGCCCTTAAGAATGAAAAAAAATGTCACCTTCCACTTCTACAGGCAGGAGACTGTGATTCCCAACAATAATGTAAGTATTGGTTCATTCTCGTAACTCCAGACTTCAACTTTTATTATGCATCAGTCAGAGCAACGTACTACCAATTCCTTGGGATACCTCAAATTACTGTGTTTTTTGTTGTTGGTGGTTTTGGTTTGTTTTTTTTTTTTCCTATTTATTACCATGAACAGAAGTTTCTTTGATCTTTCAGCTGAGATTAAAAATGACCCTCTCAAGAACCTTTCACCCATGGTCTACTACTATTCCAGCTGATGTCTGAGTCATTACCAGTATGTTGCTACATCATGTACTTAACGCTGCAGAACACGAAATGCCAGGTGCCAACACAGTGATCAAGTTAAAATGATGAGGAAATAACTGTTCGCCTGAAACTGTCAGCATTCGTACCCCAAGGTGACAGAGTTGGGCCAAGATTTCCCAACACTAAATGCAAAAATTGAATTTTACACTCCTGGGATGAATACAAAAATCAACCTCAGAAAACCAAGTTTCCTCTCTCTTTTTGATGGTGATAAGAAGGGACAGTGGCTCCTCTGCATGTCCTGAGTCTTCTTGGCATGGTGGCAGCAGCAGGTCCAGCTGTCCTGCTGCACACACTAATGCTGATACAAGCCAAGACGCTGGTGGCCTTCTTGGCCACCTGGGCACACTGCTGGCTATCTGCAATCCCACTGATCTGCAGCTTTAAACAACTATTACCTTGTTGTGTCCTAAGGACACTTAGATTTTTCAACTGTACAAAGGTCTGAATTCAGGAGTTGTGCTGTATTTTGCAACATCTCTCACTCTTCCCTTGCAAATCAATTGGAAGAATTGATTTTTTTTTTTAAAGAAAAAGTAAAAAAAATTCGGGCCCATGAAAATCATATTCCCTGCTTACTAAAAATCTTTAGGGGCTTTTTCCTGTAGAGCAGCAAAAGTAAACAACACCAAGATTACCTGTGAAGCTGCACTTCACTGTGAGAAGATCCCAAGTGACTGTCCTACACCAACAGCATTGCAAATAATTAAAGGCCTAAAGGCCATTGCTGATGTCAGCACTCGTTAAGCAAGCTAGCTCCAAAGTTCATATCCAGATTTTAAGTAGCAGCAGGGACTTTCAGAGCTCTGTATTTCTCTTAACAAGGGACTTTACCATATAAAACTTCCCACCTTCCACATTAACTCTGAATGGAAGCAGAATATATTTTAACAGTAATATTAGTCAGTGCAAAGCCCCCTTCCTAGAGCACCTGCCCTCCTATATTCTATGGGTCATGCAAGAAACTTTTGAGATCATATCCACACTGCTTACTCTGGCTTTAAAAAGTACTAATATATAATTCAGGGGGTTTATTGTGCTTTATTTTGTACTTTTAAAATCAAACAGTAGCTGAGACACATCTTTCAACATGGATATTCAGACTATTAAACACTGTAAGTAAGGTCTGAGCAACCTTAAACTCTGTATTAGCATTTTAAGTTCACCAAGGGTAAATTTGGTATGTTCACGTATCTTGGCTCCTTAAATCAGGTGTATCTTTCTTAAAACACAAATCTCTGCTTTCAACAGGAAAGAAGAGCAGACAGCTGCAACTACTGTAGAGATGTTAAAGGTTGTCTTCATGCTCAAAAGCCCTCCACAGCCCAGCGTACAGACGCCAAAGGTCTCACTAAGAGGAAAAACAGCCTATTAGAAAATAGTTTTCTCTGAAGTTATAACCCAAGCCAACTCTTGTAAGAGCTGCCAAGAGCATCCAAGTCCAACTCAGTTTGACTTCATTCATATAAAAAAAATGAATAAAAAAAATCCTTCCTGTTCATTAAGAAAAAATTTAACAGAAACAGTTCAGAAAGAAGAATAAGAAAAAAAATTCATCAAGCTAATCTCTGCACAGAAAACAAAACAGATTAAAACCAGCCAGAGGAGAAGGAAAACTTGTCTTTGGGTATTTATTTACACAAAATTATTCGGTCTCAACATTTGCAAAAGTACAGGTCCGTGCACAGGAACTTTTATATATCTCTATTTCACACGTGAAACTCCTGGACTTGGCATTATCAGACAAACAGAACAACTGAGAAAAGCCAGAAAATGCCCAGCGACGGGGGAAGCGAACCATCTGGTCTCTTAACACGCTAACACAATAGGGAAGGAGTTGAGTTTGGCAGCTCAGGGCTGGAAAGCATATGGTATGTTTCCTATGAACTGGGCATTTTCTGGCCTTTCTTAGTTTGTGTCAGAACCTGAACTGCCCTTGTGTAGTTTGGATGAAGCTTTCTCATACTGAAAATTAAACCATAGACAACGTCGGAGTTCTTTGCTTCAGGTAATTCTGAAGCAGGGTAAGCAGGAAAAAAGCAGTGCAAAAATCTCTGCTGTCTTTTGAGATTGTCATGCTGGCATTTATTTCTGCTTTCTGAACGAGTTGAGTGCTCATTTTTCACCAGAGACATACAAAGTCCTCATATACTATTTTCAAAATTAGATACGGCAAATCCCCTAGTCTGCTTCCAGGTCAGGTCAAAAAAAATAAGTTAAATAAACAAAAGGCAAGACTGAAATACTGCAGTGAATGCTGATTACCTGGACTAAGCTTATTTGGTCTCAGAGTAAGTTTATTCTTAAAAAAGCAAAGTTAATCTTTGTATTTGTGCATTTCCTAACAGTGACAAGCTCTCAAACACCACATTTACTCAAGTATCAGAACAATTCAGAGAAGCCTGAAATGGCCACAAATGGAAGATTTAAATGTCTATGCTGGTAGCAAATAGATTTTAGCATTGAAATAGCTGATTACAGGACTAAAATGAGTTAATTGGAAACAGATTCAGATTTCAGACACAAGATCATTAGACACAGCATCACAGGTTTTTTGTCCGCCCAGTTTATCATAAGGTTTCACTTCAGTGATAAACAGAAGTTCTCAATTATGTTGTCAGATCAGCAGTTTATATGAGTGTCCTGGTTTGAGTGAGAACAGAACTAATTCTGTTCAGTGATTTTACTTTTCAGCTCAGTTCTTCTAACTGACTG
>JANHFX010027864.1:132916-151257 GCA_027560015.1 Chloroceryle amazona
AGGGAGGAGCGGAAAGGGCAGGTGACCCCAAACCGATCAACAAGGGATTCCAGCCCCTATGTGTCATATTTGGTATAAAGCTGAGAGATCAGGAGGGTCTATAGCCAGTCTCTGGGGGTTCCTTGGCTCCTCTCCCCTCTTGGACCACTTTGCCAGCTTTGCTTGGCTTGCCTCAGGTTCTCTTTCAGTTCCTTCCTTGGAGCAACCCAGGAGGACTCTGTCCATTCTGCCTTCGATTCAAATCGGTGTGTTCCTGAATAAGGTACCAGAATCCAGCTCCTGAACACAGCTCCCGTCTGCTGTGGGGCCTGGTCTGGGACCAACAGTGCCCGCTCCACAGCATCAGTGGTGACGGTGATGTCATTACCATCGGGGGGTTGGATTCCATACTGGGTTTGTATATATTTGTACATATTCTAGTTTTACTATTTTCATTCTCATTAAAGCTGTTGGAGTTTCCTTTTCTAATCACTAAATCTCTCTCCCTTATTCCCTTTCTCTTCCCCTTTGGGGAGGGAGGGGGGTTAGCAGAATGTCTGTTATTGGTCTAAAGGGCCACCCTGACCCTAAACCATGGCAATGAGAGAAATGCATATTGCTGTAGATTTTTCTATCAGACTACTGTGGTATCTGGGAGAGCCCCAGTACCCTCTGTGTAGGTCAGAACTCTTATGACGTCAGGTGGAAAGACACCAAAACCTCCAAAAATCACATACAGGAACTCAAGCTTAAGACAAAATATAAATGAATCAAGAAGAGAAGAGAATGAGACAACACTGATCTGAGCATATCAGCACCTTATCTTAATTTGCAATTACATGGAAATTGCGTGAAGTTGCACTATTTCATGTTGCAAAAAGTTCAGATATTATGTATTCACAGTAAAGCTGTGATGAATATTTACCGTTCCTTTTTTTGTATCTAGCAGCATCATTCACCCTGCAAAGATTAATAGCTATGATTTTTACCCTTGTATCTAAATAAATAAATAAATCTGCAACTCCCAGGAGTAAGTATTAGCAACTACTAGAAGTTTATTCCAACAGGAATAGCCTTGCACAAGCCTGCTTGGTAACCCACAAATTCCTCCTATCGATACTGATGCAGATGAGCTGAAGGGAGTGGGAAAACTGCACTTGGAAAGCTGTGGCAAACAGAACTGGCTGATCTCTTTCAGGTGTTGCTTCTTCACTGCTGAAAATGTATTCAGTAGACTTTCAGGATGTAATCGTGATGAAACAGACATAAAATTAGAGATTACTATGCGTCAAATAAAATGCAGTAACTGTGTGAATAGTCTAACCAGTGATATATGCAAGACTGTATTCATTCAGTGCAGTCACATGTTACTGTTGATCCAGCAGATGTTAAAAAAAGGCATATAGCCTGAGGCAAACACAGCTACAGTGAGACCAGCAGCTGGAGTTGAGCTCTGGAAACTGCATCTTTCCTACACTAAGCAGCAAGGCTGAGCATTTTCTGCGTCTAATGGCTTGACCACTTGGTGTTAATGGTAAATACTCCAACCACTCTGCTTTCTCCATAAAAGAGAGTACATCAAGAGTAACCTAGGATCGAGTGACTCACAGAACCAGGTTATGGCACAGAAACATGATCGTGAGCTCTACTGCCTCCTTACCTAGAGTGGCTTTTGAGTTATCTGTACATACAAGGACAAAGATCATCTTAAGAGGAAAGGTCGAGAGCCCTGGGGCTGTTTAACCTAGAGAAGACAGAAGGGGTCTTCTCAGGGCTTCTCAATAGCTCAAGGGCAGGAGGCAAGAGGATGGGACCAGACACTAGTGAGTGGTGCCCAGCAACAGGACAAGAGGCAGTGGGCACAAACTGGAACCCAGAAGGGCCCATCTGAACAGAAGAAGAAACTGTGAGGGTGCCAGAAGCCGTGGAAAAGGCTGCCCAGAGAGATTGTGTCTTCTCCTTCTGTGGAAAGATTCAAAACGCGCAAGGTCACAATCCCAGGCAACCTGCTCGAGACAAAACTATTTTAACAGGGGGGTTGGATGAGGCCATCTCCACAGGTCCCTTCCAACAGCTACCATACTGTGATTATATATAGCAAAATCATTCTATGATTACCAAAACATCACAGGTAGCATTTCTTATATGAATATATACATTTCAGTACCTTGAGAAAAAAACAACCCAAACATCACAATTCAAATGGAAATACTCTAATCCATAAAGCAGAAATAATAGCACCCAAGAGTACTATTAAGCACACTCAAAGGGGGAGTGGGGGCCTCTGGAAAAAGATTCTGAAGGTTGAAAGGTTTTAGGAAAAAAACAACAACAAAATTAACAAAATAATTTAACAAATTTAATAACAAAATGTAACATTGATATTTCTAGAGATGCTGTGCAATGAAGACCAGCCCCCCCAAAGTGAAGAGCCCTTGGAAAAAAGAGATGAGTTTGCAAAAACAGAACAAACAGAATAAAGTAAGGAGAAGAGAATCCACGCTTTAGTTCTGGAAACCACACGGCTGTTCAGAATTGAATTCAAATCAACACGAAAGAAAATACAGATCTACGTCCCAAATAAGATTCTTGCAGCAAAGTAATATCCTTGCAACAAGTGGAATCAGCAAGAAACAACTACTGAATATGGTCACCAAAATGTCTCCTAATGTCTGTATAATGTCAGCGTTGAAGTAACAGCAGAACTATTTAAACTGAGCAAAGCAGCTGCTCATTGACTGGAGATGGAACAGGCAAGAATGTCAGCAATACATTGAGGAAATATTCCTTCTCTACACAAATGCTTGAGAGACTATCATTAGAAACCGCTCACAACTTCTTAATGTTATAACATTTACAGAAGTGGAAAAAGCTTACAGAAAAACTCTGTTCGTTGTGAAAACAGAGATAGCATTTGCAGGCAGTATTTTGCACAAGGAGCTCCAGGTTGGGTTTCTAGTTCTCTTCACCTTCGCACATCTTCACACAACTCAGTCTAACAGTGTTTCACTCTCCAGCATCTGAAAACCTGGCTGTACTTTTCTTGCTTTGATGTAACAAGGGTTGCGAATCACAGTATTCTGTTAAATATGACACTACCAGAAATTATTTTGCTCTAAATTGTCCATATAATTTCTAAGAACAGTCACTCATACAAACACCAAGTGTACTGAAAGTACAATCTACAGATACGCAAATGCTTCTCTCCCTTCCCCAAAATTACATTTTTTTTCCCCCCAGTTTAATATAATATTTAAGGCTACAGAACATGGGGGGAAAAAAATAAATAAATCACATAATTACAGGTAAATTCAATTGAAAGCAATTTAACAAATGTATCTGACAAGTTCTGGAGAAAAATACTGTTGTTCATTTCCTGCTTCAGAGAGGATTTTACGTATTCATGATACACTGTAGCTCTGAGAGCCCTGAGCAAACTGCTATATTAAGGTAGCAACACCAAGCATTAATTAAGAGATGACAAAGTCATTGGGTTCTGTGCTCTCCACTGGTCTTCAAAGGAAAATCATCTCTAACCTCAATATAGAAAGCACTGAAAGGTTAAACAAAAACCTCTTCAGTCAGAACACTTACAACTCTTAAGACAGCAAGCTATAAATTATTGAGCAGCTTGTCTAATTGCTTCATGATGGCATCCAAAGATTCCAGCCCCCCCCCGCCATCCCAAGACGCAATTCCAGCTGGATGCACTTTCACCACAGGCCATTATTCACAAGAGTCCCCTCTAATGTTCAAATGAGGTACCAGAGGTCAGGCTCCTAATAAGAAAACAAAGAGTGAGATTCCCATACCCACATAACATCCTAAATCTCAGAGCTCCTTCAGCAAGCTGACAACTGGAAAACCCAGGAAACCTCATCAATAAGCAATGGAGAAAGGAATTGGATTAGACTGAACGGGCAGATTTTAAATCCTCCAAAATTAAGTCATAGACGGAGAACTGCTCCTACAAACACTGCTCCGAACCATGGATATAAATCAGAAACTTAAACCAAGAAAGAATTAAGGAACTTTTCAGTTCTTCAGGCAGAGGACAAGAGTATAAAAAGGGAACTCACTTTCCATTTATTAAGGAAGAGATCTGCCAAGCAGAAAGAAACAGCACAATGTACAAAGATATGTCCCATTCATCATCATGCAGATTTTCCAGTTCACTAGTTTGTTGGTTTTCAAACATTTCGGGCAGAGAAAACATGTATTTAATGGCCCAAAGCTATAAACTATAGCGTGGTTTACAAACTAAACAAAAGAGTTCTTTTTTTTTTTTACTGGGTAATAGTAAAGTAACCACATTCCTCACTTTCTAAAATACATAAATAAATCACACACACAAATTCAAAAGATCTGTGAAAATGTTAGCTGCTGTAGCAAGAAGTCTTGCCTTGAAACCTGTCTTCTTAACAGATATTAAATATTTGTTCTTTCCTGTCTAACATCTTTCACTGTGATGAAATAATTTTTCATTATAGGAAGATAAAATTGATTGATTTTAGTGTTCTCCTGTGGAAAAAAAAAAAAAGGAAACATGTAACCTGGCAGATATATTTGTCTTTCTTTAAACCAGCCCTACTGACCAACAGCTACTTGAGGGATAGATCAGTCAGGCTTTCCATGCAGCTTCCATACCAAAGTACAATAACTCAAATACCTGCACAACTGATGCTACAGATGTGTAAGGCACCTGTGAAGGGTAACGTGCAACATTCATTTGAAGTGTTATCAATTGCTCACCAACTAAGGGAAATACAGGAGCAGGAGCAGCTCAGATGGTGGTACACGTGTATCAGGAACAAGACCAAAGAAAAACAAGGTAGTAAAATCTAGTGATGTATGTCTTGTCTCAGGAACGTCACTGTAAGAGCAGCTGATGATTAGCGAAAATCTCCCACCTGCTTCTACGCTGCCAGCACAGCACAATCATAAATGCCATTAATATTTCAGAGTATTGAATAAGGGCTTGAATAAGGGCTCAAAAGGAGAGTTAAAATAATAATGTTTGATGGTGTCAATGCAGCTTTTAACTTTTAACTGCTGACAGAAAGAAAAAAGACAGGTGCAGAAAAAATAAAACTGCATCCCTCTTGTTCATAACGTACTAATAATTACTTAGCCAAACTTTGGGCAGAAGAATCTAGCAGAGAAAGACATAAATGTGAATGTAGAAAAGAGCGATACGGATATCTCACTATCCCGGTTAACTCACTCAACATTTATGGCCATAAAAATACATACTTTATCATAATGCAGCAATCGAAACTCAACAGTTGTACGCTGGAACACACAAAGGTTAACTGATGGGCAATAAAACTCGGCACCAAGAGTTTGTCCTTCCTGCACCTCGGCTATCAAAAGCACTGAACCTACACAGAAGAAGGCATCTTTTCTTTTCCTCTTAAAAGCAGAAATTAAAATTAGTTCGTTACTGTCTTTAGTCACAGGGCTACAAAAGATAAAGAAACAACATTCATAGGTACAAAAGGCAAAGAATGTGTATCCCAAATGAGCTTAATAATTCCTGTGATGAAGCACTGGCAGGGGTAGCATCTTCAGCATCCTCTCGTACCCTCTTCTTCCTTTTTTAAGAACTCAATTGTTTAATTAATTGTTTGACATAGGTGAAATGGACCATTAGAAAACATTAGACAACACTTAATTTATCATTTATACGAGGATGAATGCAAATCATTTTGAGGATTGGTTGTTTTTTTTCTTCCCACCCCCTAATTAATATTCATGAGGATAATTTCACAAAGGCAGTTATAAAACTATGTCAGAGGCAGCCTGAAAATATAGCTGTGTTAACACAGAAGAGAGGAAATTCTCTCTCCCTGCCCCCGCCCCTGAAAGGGGGGGATTTAAACCCAATGCAAACATTTACTGAATGATAGGGTTTTATAATATTTTAATCGAGTTATTCATTACACAGAAATAACACTGTGGAAAACCAGATAACGTTATACAAAAGCTAAGTTCATTTGTTCTGGACAGGTGGCCAGTCTGCAACTCCGTGCTGGCATCCAAAGCCCGCCCACAATAGCCCTAAAGACGATTATGCAAATGTTCCTTATTCCCTGCTATTTTCCCAGGAATGGGAGAAGGGCTCCATGTGGAAGAAGCAATTGTTTCCCAGTCATGTGGAAAACAAACCAAGAGAAAGAAGGGAGGGAATGTGAACGGGAGATAGCAACACATACCCTTACCAGGCCGGGCTTATGCTGAAAAATGCTTGAAATGATCATAACAGTAACACGATTTCCATACCGGAGTGAGGATATCAGGGGTCAGACCCAGAGTTCAGAGCCCAGGAAATGTATTCTTCATACACAGCTATTCTCCATTCTCCCCTGTATGCTAGCCAGGGACAAAGCGGTTTGAAGATGCTAACTTGCCCTCGGCTGCAATACATCACTTCAGCGCGAGCGGCGGGGCTGCACGAGGCTTTCTAGGACAAGCCGAAAGTTTGCACGAGACAGGCAGTGGATCATCTCGTCATCCGGGAGCCTGGATTTCGACCCCATTTCATGCTAGTCAATGGTTTTCCTTCCTAATTCCACATTTCAGTCACAGAATAATTAAAAAATAAGCATGAAATATTTTTAATTTTTTTCATTCCTTTTTTTTTCATTTGCTTCGCTGCAGTCCTCTGGTGATAAGTAATTTAAACATGTTTTACTAAAGTACAGTACCTTATACCACAATATAAACTTGTTTAAAGGTATGTAACTTTTATTCTTAAAAGGTACTCGAATGCTACTTACAATTCAAACACAGCCTTTTAAAACCTATGGCTTAAATCACCCACTTTGACATAAAATGCTTTTTACTCTTCTAAATACCAATTTTCCACCTAAGTTCCCATCTAAATAGTTCAGCTTATGTGGTAAGTGCATCTTATAGGATTTCACAGGCAAATTAACATGATGCAACTACGCAGCAGCCTGAAACTTAATTAATTATAAGTTAGGCATGACTAATTAGAATTCTACAGCCACGACTGTCCCCTCCCACAAAGCACCAGGTATTAACTGGATGCAGAGCAGCCTTATAGGGCTAGAAGTTGTAACAGAGAAACAACCTGTCCCATTAGCATGAACTTTTTACACAGGTTGAGGATTCAGCTCCACTACTGAACCCTTCCAGCAGCAGACGGGTACAGGAGCAGCTCCATTAATCAGGGTTAGATTCCCCATCTACCACACCTACCAGGACCAAGCCAGCCGTCTCCCATTGAGATTTGCTCCAGTAACTGTTTTTATTCAAGCTGGACAACAACTGCAAGTTGTGCTATTTGATTCAATAATCATTATTTTTTCTTCAGTTTATTATCGTGATAGGACAAGGGTGACAGTTTTAAACTGAAAGAGGGGAGATTTAGATTAGATGTAAGGAAGAAGTCTTCACTCTGAGGGTGGTGAGAAAACTGGCACAGGTTGCCCAGGGAAGTTGTGGATGCCCAATCACTTGAAGTGTTCAAGGTCAGGCTGGATGGGGCTCTGAGCAACCTGGTCTAGTGGAAGGTGTCCCTGCAGGACATCTTGGGGGAACTGGAACTTGATGAACTTTAAGATCTTTTCCAACTCAAACTTTTCCATGATTTTATTATTCTTTACTCTTCCAATTCTAAAGGAAACAGGTTTCTGCAGCTGCTATCAGAGGACTAAGATAAGAAATAATCATCTGGTTAACGTTGCTCAAATGAAAACTGAAATAAAATAAAAATCTTCCCTTCTTCCTAGAAAAAATCCCAACTAAACAACAAAAGACACGGCAATCAGAGTTACAGAGAGCCTCAACTTTGTTGATTATTATTTAGAGGAGCAGTGCTAAGGATAAATCCATTTGGCAATTTAAAGAACAATATCTCCTCCACTTCAAGGAAACCAACACAGGTTTTCACCCTATTCCAGCCCTGTAATTTAAATTAGTAAAGATAAAACCTGCCTCCCGTACAGAGATTTTTTTATTATTATTATTTTTACTTTTAAAAGAATACCTTTCCAGAACTAAGGTTTTTTATGCTTCTTTTTGCTTCACCTCAACAACACCTCATCCTTAAGCAAAGCATACCTGCTTTGCTCTCCCGATTTCTGGAAGTTTGTTTCTATTTCTGATCACCACACCTTCTCCCTTCAGATCCCGCCAGCTGAGCCACTTCGAGCTGCTCCTCAATTCAAAACAATTTCTTGGCAGTTTCTGTGATTTTTTTAGAGCGATTAATAAAATCCTCCTTACATCACTGATATTGCTACTTTTCCTCATTAAAAGGAATTTACAAATAAAGTATTGAGTGAAGAGTCTTGCTTACATGTTCCTCACATGTACACTGCCTTTATCATGTCTCCTGCCTGTCTAGTTACTTTGCTGTTATTTTGACACTCGGAATATATATTCCTCCTTTTCTCAAGCTATTGAGTGTTTTCCATTTCCATTAACTCCACTGCTCTCCCTATTTCTTGCAGGAAGTTCCTCCAAGATCAGCTGTTGGCTTTTGGATGCTCTGTAGGCCTTCCAAATATCTTTCACCTATTTCTTCTTGTGTGCTTGTCTGTTGTCAATTATCACTTGTCTTTTCAGCACCAACATCTTCAGTCCAAATGCTCCACTTCAGAGTTCTCTTTATCTTGCAATGTAACTCATGTTGGGTTACTCTGTGCACACTCTTCTGACCACTCTTCCCCTGCCAAGGCATTTCTGTATTTCCATTTTCAACACCATGTAGCTGGTCAATCTCTTCAATCTCTTTTTTCTCCTCCACCACCACCCTCCCCTCCCCCAACATCTAACACTTTCCAGCTCAGCAGCTCCTTGTTCTTTACCCACCTCCATTTCTTTGTCTTGGCCTGGTAACACAAAACTTGATCAGCCATTCCTATAATCTCATTTTTTATGCTGTTCCACAGCTCTTCACCATTCATTTCTTCTTTCACTGGAGACAAAATTCCATCCCCCAACTCCTTTGTTTTCTTTCCTGTATCTGGCTCTTTCCATCTGTGCTTATCATAGATCTTTGCTCTTGACACTTTTTTGGTTGCTCTTAGTTTCACTGATGCCAGCCTTAACTTTAGCTCTGGAGGTAATTCTGTGAGAGAGGAAGCCTTCGACAGCCTTAGGAACATATCCTGATTTACTGCAACCTCCCTCTGGAGGGATCAGTTCTTGTTTGCTGTCGTGTGCAATTCACTGAAACTTTAAAGGACAGGGATTATTCTGAGACTGAACAATATACCGGCTGATGTAAATAATCAGGAATTTCAGAGAGAGTTAAAAAGGTAAGCACAAACATAGTTAAAAAAAATACACACGTTTCCTTTTTTAATTAAAGCAAGCCTGCAGGTCATGGCAGTGTTCATATTGCTTTGGGGGTTATTTCTGCATATCAGAATGGGTTTTTGCCTACGAGAATAGCACAACAAGCTGTAACTATATGACCATACAGAACTGGATTTTATTGTTGGGTTTTTTTTCTAGGTATACAGAAAATATGTTGACAGAGGAATGAAAAGCATTTTGAATATATAAACAGGTTGACAGAGACAGGACTGAAAGGGGAACAAGTCCAGCCTGCTCTAACAGAGTTCAATCCATGGTCTATTCATCATCACATTTTTCCACCTAAAATTCCAGTAACCATGACCAGAAGTGACATCAAATGATGTCACTAGAGCTTGTTGCAGTGCTGCATAAGGTCTACCTCTCAGGACTGTGTTTCTTCCACCACTACACTGCACATCACCAGGCATACAGCCATAATGGGACCTGCACATAGATGCTCCCCCATCTCCTCCTCTGCAATTCCTTGTGAAATCCATTTGACTAAAAAGACGCTTGCTGAGCTACACAGCCAGGGACTAGCACAGGACACAGTGTAGGATATGCTCCCGCTCCAGCTAATGTCATAGAATCATACAATCATTACGGCTGGAAGAAGCCTTTAAGATCATCAAGCCCAACCACTAACCCAGCATTGCCAGGTCACCACTAAATCATATCCCATGTCATAGAATGGTTTGGGTGGGAAGGGACCTCTCAAGCTCATCTAGTCCAACCCCCCTGCAGGGAGCAGGGACATCTGCAACTAGAGCAGGTTGCTCAGAGCCCCAAACAACTTCACCTGGAATGTTACCAGGGATGGGGCATCAACCACCTCTCTGGGCAGCCTGAGACACGGTCTCACCACGTTAACTGTAAAAAAATTTCTTAAAATATCCAGCCAGCCAGCCCAGTGACATACAGACTCTTACAGACACTCTCAATAACTTCATTTTTTTTCCCCAAATTAATAGATAGAGGTGCACTTTACAAAACAGAAAAAGTAGTGCTAAAATTCTCCTTTGAAAATGACATCCAAAGAGCCACTTATTCACATCATAATTATACACAAACCTGAGAGGAGAGAAAACACATTTTTTTCTCCCTTTTTGGCATACAAAAACATTATGATTAATTCAGTATATAATTAACATGTATTTGTCAACTCCTTGTTTCACCATAGGCCTCTAGCCCAATAGTTTCTTGTACAACTATAGAGATAGTGCCACCATTCAGTATTCAAAGGCTTCTGATGCAGACCAGAGATGTCCCAGTAAATAGCAGGTTTGGACTCATTACAAGGTGAGTCACGTTTGAGTTTCCAGTCATCACAGGTAACTCAGCTATTCATCCTTAAAATATTTTTTCTCTTTGCATATTGTTCGAAGTTGTGTAGAGAAAATTCTTCATTACAAGCCATAGGGAGAAGAGGAAAAAAAAATTCATTGTAAATAATCAGCTGCTTCTGGGAGACAGAGACATTGCAGTGTGCCAAGTCAAATTAATCCCAGACACAAAGATGTGAATAAAGCTTTAAAACTGAGATAAAGCAGGGAAATTAAAGACAACACTTAGAGAAATACAACTAACTACATTCAGTACTGTATTTTTACACACTGGCCAATGTGAGCCTAAAATTCAAAGTTTCTGCAAAGGAAAATGCTCTTCACATGAATGCTTGAGGGCAAAATGAAGAGAGTACTGTATAGAGAGGCTGAAGAACGCAGATGGGCTTTCTAAAGTCTTGTTTTAAGCCAATACATCAAGACCAAATTTCTGCTAAGAAAAGCCAACAAAATCTGGTTTTAAAAGATCTGAAATAGAATCAGAACTAAAGTGAACTGCATTCATATTGAAATCAGCATTGCTAGAGAATAGATTTTAAAAGAGCAACTTTTATTTAGCCAAGGGCAAGCTTCAAATTTGCAGTCTGGTCTCATCTCTCCACTCAAGACCTTTCTTTTATCACATTTTGCATTTTGACGCCTTTACATCAGCAGTGTGTTGCTGAACACCAGCCGTCAAACTCAGCTCTGATGTGACTTAATTAACTTCTACTAGGTTAGGTCATTAGAAAACATTTATATATTGTTGCAAATTTACATAGTGCTGTACAAACACAGAAGGAAACAGATTTCCTACCTTGAAGCACTTACAACACAAATAAACCCACCAATAAGCAGGGTAATCAGAGTATGCTGTGACCTGGCAGATGCAAAAATTCAGCAGTATTTCAGCAGCACAAAACAGTATCACTGAAGGCAACGTTATCAAGAAATTGAGAGAAGCAAACTAAAACCAGAGGCAAGCTAATACACAAGGGCATGACACTTCACAAACAAGGATCTTAACTGTAATACACTAAAGGACAGAAAAACTCATGTGTAGAAGAAAAGCATGGGAATCAATATCAAATATTTCCATGAATACTGAATAAAAGATTTGGTTCGAGTCATTTCAGTTGCTGTAGAAGGGATGTTCGTACTTCCAACGACTTGAGAAAGTCATCTGGTGATAATATAGAGGCAAAAAAGAATCGAAACATAGGTGAAAGATGAAAAAATTATCACTGAGAAGGACAGTATCTTACTGTTTTCCAAATCAGAATCTAACTTGTTTGAGAAAGGAAGACAAAAGGGCTGCTTTGGGAATTAAAAACAAATATAGTGCTGGTTAAAGGCAGGGAAGATCTAGGACAGGACTGAAATCACAACAGTGTGCATTTGACTATAAATAACAAAAGTGAATTCACTGAAATCTTCTGCTCACTCACTGAGGTATTTGATGTATGGGCAAAAAAGCTCAGACCAAAAACTGAATCAGCTGTTGAAAAGCCTTCAGATAAATAAGACATCATGAAAACAAAGACTGTAACAACAACTGCCACTGCAGTTTAGGAATACAGTAATGCCTAAACCAACCTTAGCAGCAGAATATGAACAGTTTAATGAGTCTACATGCAAGCAGGGACGATTAAAAGGTGTCCTGGTATCATGTGATATTGATGTAAATGAGGGACAATTAATGGGACTAAACTGCTTCTCACTTTCAAACAATCTCCGGAAACTGTGTGTGATTTTTCTTCATTTCTTTTTGTATCCCATTCTTTTGCTAACATGGCCTTCTGGGAAATTTGATCACAGCTGCCACAAGATTATGAAAAACACATACACAAAGTCATCTCGACACAGTAGCTGCTCCATGGATTTGCATTTTTCCTAGGATTTGGTAGTGTATTGGCATGTACAAGCAAGTACATCTTCCAGACACTCTCCAAGACAGCAGTGGCAGTTCTTCATTTTGTTTTTCGTTCTCCATTCCCACAGCAGTGAAATTTCTGGGTACCTTGCCAAAAGATATTTAATTAAAAGCTACCCTGCTTTTGATTCTTTAGTAACTTGGTTACCAGCTCCACTGACCATTTATGCAGTGAAAGGAATTTAATAAATAAATAAAAAAGTATAATTTTGATCATGGAGTCAGAGAGCAGAGCAGTTTGTTTTAAAAATTCACAAGGGGTAAAAATACAGAAAAAGTTGAGACAGCAAAAGCCCCAAATCAATCGAGTATGATGAACTTTAATGCTGTACAAATGCTATTTTATTTTAGTTGACCATTTGGCCAAGCTACGAACCCCTGTTCTCGTCAGCAGAGAGGCAGTTCTCCCAGAGCACCTCAATACTGCCAAAGGTATCAATGCCTGTGTTAAAGCCTCATATCGGAAACAATAATAAAAAAAAAGGCTCTTTGATTTAAACCACACCTCCTGCACTGGAAGAAAGCTAATTAAACACATCTAGTACAGAGATACACAGCAATGGAGTGTGTAAATGTTTCTTGGATAATAAAAGGATAAAAGTGGCTGCCTGAAGAATGCACTAGTTCTTTTTATTTCAAGGTTGGGATCACTCTGTCTTTTTTAAATGGTAGAAGAATATCTCTGATGCTATCAGTAGCCTCTGGTCATGGTTTTAAACACCCAAAATCATATCTTACCCTCAGCAAACCGATTACTGGCCTTTCTGATAACCCAAGTATAGCAGCATTAATAACCCAGTCCACACAACCACCTACAGAAAAACTCACTCGGTGCAGCAGCCACACAAGTAACTGAGAATAAATGATGACTTTTCACAATATCGGGAAGGCAAAGCACATTTCAACATCAGATGCCTGGGTAAAATAAAAAGAATCAATACAGGCGATTCCTTCAGAAGAGCCAGTGCTGTATTTCAACCCTAACTCAGATAAAGAGACAACGAGCAGGGTTGGACATGCATGCACAGTGGAACAGCCTCAGGTCTTCTCCCATCTCTGCTGGAAGACACTTTCTGTATTCCACATAAACACTTAAAATTGCAGATAATATCAGAAAACTCACAAAACATCAGAAAGAAATATTGACTGTATCTAAAGAACAGAATTAACATCGGCCCTACTCCTGCATCCCACAGTGCTGAAAACATACACCGATACCATCAGCCAGCCCGGCTACACTCATGGTCATACTAAGTGTAAATTCCAGCGATGCTTCTTCAGCATGTCCTAATCCTGCCATGAATCAACAAGCATTTCATGGTCCCGAATTTAGATAAACTGTAAGAATAATCAGGGAGAAACTCTGACAAACACAACATTAGATATTGGTTGAAAGAATAAATCTTTTTTTATTGTTACATCCAACCCTGTGAGGCTTGCAGTTGGTGGAACTTTACAGCTTCTTCAGTGCAAATGGTTTTAGTGAGGAAAAGATAATCACCATTTAGTGAAAAGGCATTTCTGTAAACCAGAGAGTATTTTGCTTTTTAACTCCAGCCTATAACTCAAATTTAGCTACATTTCATATCTTAATTTGGAAGTTAAACCTCACTTCAGCTCTGTGGCTTACCAAAAAGAGTACAAGTCCCAGAACTGAAAAATATTTCAGAATGCTCATTTCAACATTTCAACCTTACAAGCATTTTACCTAATTCGTTAATAGCCCGAACAACACATGAAAAAACAAACAAAAACCTTAGATAAGCTGTACAAACTTGCAAGGCAAGTAGTAAGATACAGCTTCTTTCTTTAGTTTTTTTTTTTTTAGCTTCAAGAGCTCAGTTTACTAACATGCAGCAACAATCCTTCTCACAGATTTCTCACCAGAGACTCTTACAGAAACTAAGCACTCACATCAGAAGCGTGAAGGTCACTGTAAAACAGATAAGTGGTTACAAGATCCAAAGCAGAGGGATGGCAGGAAAAGACTGCACTGGGCCTTGGCTGTTAACGTATGTTTATGAATGGCCAGTGGAAGGTGAGGAGCAACGAGTTGACACCAGCTGATGACAGTTCTTCAGAGTAGTAAGGGCTGACATCAAGAACTGGAAAAGGATTTTAATGAGATTGAGTTACAGGATAACAAAATGAAAATGAAATTCAGTATAAATAAATGTGAAGAGGTGCAAACAATGAAAGGATCTTTCAAGAAGCATCTCTGTGCTGAGGAAAGGCTGAGAGCCCTGGGGCTGTTTAGCCTGGAGAAGACTGAGAGGGCATCTGACCAATGCTGATCAATATCTAAAGGGTGGGGGTCAGGAGGATGGGGCCAGACTCCTATCAGTGGTGCCCAGTGACAGGACAAGGGGCAACAGGCACAAACTGGAACCATCGAGGAAAAATTTCTTTCCTGTATGGGTGGCAGTACCTGGAACAGGCTGCCCAGGCACGTTGTGGAGTCTCCTCTTGAGAGATTTCAAACCCATACGGACGCAATGCTGAACAACCTGCTCTGGGTGACCCTGCTGGAGAACCAGGGCTGGATGAGATGATATCCAGAGGTCCCTTCCAACCCCCACCACCCATGCTGGCATTCTGTGAAAAAAACAGGATACTAGGTGGCCATTTCCATGCAGGGTGAAGATCTTGGAGCCATGATAGACAAGTGCATGAAAAATATCAATGTCTATTAGCAACCAAAGAAAACCCCAATTGAAACTACAAAAACCCAAACACAACAGTGATAGGAGTTAAGACAGGAAGGAAGAACACAACAGAAATTACCGCTCTCAGTGCAGGAGCACCATCTCAGAACCCTGCCTGCTGTCGTGGCCTTTCCCTCTGCTCCATCTCCAAGAAATAAAGAGAAGGCAGAGAACACGGATGGTAAAACCACACATATCAGTGGCCATATCAGGAACAACTCGGACAACTTGGGACTCCCCAGTTCTCCTAGCAATCCAGTCAGCTGAATGGACACGAGAATATGCTGTTGGATTCTATGTTCATGACTAACATGGTGACAATAGATGGAAATTCAATGTCATCTCTTTCTCAAATACATTGAGGGCACCAGATGAAACTAACGGAAGTAAGGTTCAAAGGACACATTAACCAAACAGAAGGTGCTGTAATCTCATGAGCCCCAGCCAAACAACAAACTTCTCTTAACACAGAAGTAGTAGCATAAGAAAAAAAAAAGAAATCCACTAAAAATTTTAAAAGGAATAAATGGCAGCTTAAAATATCTTACACTGGCTGGATATCAAGACCAGATGAAAGCTGACACATGGACTATGACGTACATCGCTAAAGAATGCTCTAAAATAAAATCATGATAAGAGTGGGATCACAGGCAGGAATCTAAAGCAAACAAGCCTAAAGCCCACTGCCTCCCTGCCAAGTTCATCGATACAGAAACATAGAATGGTCTGGTTGGGAAGAGACCTTCCAAGGTCATCCAGTCCAACCCCTCTGTACAGAGCAGGGACATCTGCAACTAGAGCAGGTTGCTGAGAGACCTGGCCAACCTCACCTGGAATGGTTCCAGGGATGGGGCATCAACCACCTCTCTGGGTAACCTGGGACAGGGTCTCACCACCCTCAGAATAAAAAAATATCTTCCTTCTCTCTAGTCTCAATCTCCTCTCTTAGTTTAAAACCATCACTTCTTATCTTGTTGCAACAGGCCTTGATAAAAAAATATTTTCCCCATCTTTCTTATAGGCCCTCCTGAAGTACTCTAAGGCCACAAGACCTCCCCAGAGCATTCTCTTCTCTAGGCTGAATGACTCCAACTCTCTCAGCCTGGCCTCACAGCAGAAGGCTTGCAGCCTTCAAAGGCTAGAACATGGTCACAGATTCTCTATATTACCTTATAGGGATTTTCCTGACATCTTCCATTATTTGAAAGTAACTGAGATGTCATATGCTCTGCCCCAGAACACAAAGGATATCAGGCATTTCACATATATTTGCTTCAGAAGGTTGGTGAAACAAGAATAAGCAGGTTATTTAGAGCAGAGACGGGTAGCATAAAGTTGTCAAGAACAGCAGGTGGACGATTTTCCATGCCATGCATCAACACTAGTAGTAGAGCGCTGGCAGCTGTTACATCCTTAGGAAAGCACCTAGAAAAACAACTTATCAGGAGGCAGAAATACTGCCTTGTACTTAGGCAGTACTTCTACTGATTAGATGTTCAGCACATCTTGCTTTTGGTACTTTGATTCCCTAAGCTTCCTGTATGCTGAAAGATGATGACCACAGCAGAAGGACCCTCAAAGGCCCTACAGGGTTCTCTGTCTCCTGTGTGGCCTCCTCAACACACCATCTGTCCAACAGCCACAACACACAGGTTGTACCTCATACCAGGAACATTTAATCCGGCTCATATGCAGAAGACACAGGCTACCTCCCATGGAAATGGTGATTTAGGATGGTCTTGCCACACTACACATCATGATGCAGTCCCCAAACATCAGTCCCAACAGACCAAATCACTCCACCCCACAGAAATACGTACTCATTTCACACACATCAGTACAACTGTAGAATAGATGTGTTTTCAACCATGACCTGGAGCAGAGGCATTAATGGAGACAGCCTAATCAGAAAGGAGCTCAAGCACAGAAAAACAATAGCAACTGATCCAAATGGTTTTCCCTATTTGGAGTATTAGGGAGAGGAACAAGAACATATAATTTGTGTTCTTCCCGAAATTGAGAAAAAAATATGCTCATAAAATTTAGGCTTTATCTAACATGATGGCTGATGCTGCTATTGTCCCTTCCTGCACAGATGTTCAAATGGGCAATCAAAAAGGGTTTTGCTTTGTCAGTTTTTCTACTGCCATCAGTCATAGGAGAAAACAAAAACAAAAACAAAAAACACAACAGAAAACAAAACAGCTCAAGACAAATAAGAGGCTGGAAGAGAAGGAACTGAAATGCTAAACTTTTCCTCAACTTTACTCTAGGCTTTACAAAGCAGTCTCCGCATATCAAAACAGCTGCTTAAATACCAAGATTTTTTTCTGGCAACCAAATCCTTTTATGTCTCTAGAGCACACAGCAAAAATGGAATTAGACAACACTCCTCTTCAACTGAGGACTTCACTTAAGAGTGAAGTAAAGCAATAATGCAAGGGGATGCAATGAATAGAGCAGGTCAAAAGTAAGGTTGGTAATGCCAGGAGTTAATTCATCAGGATTAATGAAGACCTCAGATGCTCTAGCAGCTGTTTCACCTTCAAAGACTTCTGCCCTTCCTTGTCCCTTATTTTTATACGTGCAAAAATACCTTTGTTGTTGCATGAAGCCTTGCACCGCTGGTGCAGAGCAAAAATGCTTATTTGGAGATATCATGATACCAGAATAATTCATTTATTAAACAAATAAATAAAGGGTGCCAAACTTTTCAAACTCTGCAGCCTACATGAAAACACATTTCATTGTTGTATGGTAAGGTAAACAGGTAGGATCTATCCAATTCCACTTAATATTTCTATTTTATAATATTCTTAAGAATTTCCAGGAAAAGGGCAGTTGAATTCCTTAAGTCTTCACCATCCTGAATAGATGTATTTAAATCTTCTCCTTAACAGAACAACAAATCATACAGTCCATATCAACTCAGAATCACAGACTGGTTTGGGTTGGAAGGGACCTTTCAAGGTCATCCAGTCCAATCCCCCTGCAGGGAGCAGGGACATCTGCAACTAGAGCAGGTTGCTCAGAGCCCTGGCCAACCTCACCTGGAATGGTTCCAGGGAT
>JANHFX010027865.1:0-18783 GCA_027560015.1 Chloroceryle amazona
GCCCCTTCTCCTTGCCCCCCACCCTGCAGAGATTTGTAACCATTGCTCAGCTCCCCTCTCAGGCTTCTCTTCTCCAGGCTGAACAGCCCCAGGGCTCTCAGCCTTTCCTCAGCAGAGAGATAAAACCCAAATGTTTCTGGGTGAGGTTGGGCCTGGAGGCACACGAGCTCCCCAGGGGGATATTAGCTTTGCCAAACTTCACATGGCACTGGGCTGGACGGAGAAAGATCTGTCCTGTTCTTGAGCTGGTGCCCGGAGGGATCCCAAGGCATCTCCTGCCTACAAGAAAATGCCAATTCTTCCTAAGAGCAGCTCAGATCTTCTGTTCTTGCTGCTCATTGTCTCCTGTGGCTCCTATCCTGACAAGAGCTCATCACTTATCAGCATCACTTGCCCTAAACACTGCAAACCATCGATCAAGCCTCTTCCCTCCCTAGAGCAGGATCGTCTCCAGCAATCAGAGAATGTCTTAAAACAAGAACTGGATCTTTATTTGCTTTCAGGCTCTCAGCTTCATGTTTTCTAGTTTTTCTGCCATGAAGAGAGTAGAGAAACGTTCCTGTTGTTTTTAAAGAAAGCTGAGAATCTGTGTCACAGGAGACTGAGCACCACAAAAGGTTTCCAAAGAATTTAAAGAGAGCTACCACCCTAATACACTGTGGCCACAAGCAACCTGTTGCCTGAGATCGCCTAAACCAATCCATTATTACAATGTACTTAAGTATCCATTAATTAAAAATGTATAAACTTTTTTCTGCATGTAAGCTTCATAAAGTACATGATCTCTCCTTTCCCCTGAAACCTCTTTCTTTCTTCCTGCTGAGGCTTTTATTTCCCTATCAGCTCTCTAAGACTTCTTTCTCTGTCTTCTCTCAGCCCCTGACGGCTTTGCTCAGTTCATCCTCTGTCATTTGTGTCTGGATCTGGAAACATTTCTCAGGATGTTTGACTCATCCATCATTTAGATAATCAGAAGGAAAAAGAACCCGGTTTTCAGCTATGAACATCCATAAAAAGCATCAAGAAGAAAAAAAACCCAAACCAACCCTCACCTTGAACTTCCCTTCCTGCTTTTCTTTTCGTTTCATTTGAGAATCTGACTTGACAGTCTTTGCTCTGGCAAAAGTCCCACTGAAGTTATTAAGGGCAAGAGCTTGTCAGGATTAAGAGGAAGGATTTGAAATATCTGTGAGCGATAGCAATAGCCCCAGTTCTATTAGGCTGGATAAGTATTTGCAAAGGACATTAACCCTGGTACCTTGAGCCAGCTGCTGACTGCCCGGGGGGAAAGGAGATGATGTTTCCAATGGGGACAGTGCTCCAGAGCTGCCTGTAATAAGGTTTTGCATCCCTCCCCTTGAAGGGCTGAACTCAGACCACTTCCTCTTAAAGTATCCATTTGACCATCAGAAAGAGGGCAGTGTTAGAAATGAATGGGCAGCGAGGAGCTGAGATGGGAATTAAGATGTAAACCTCGAGGCTGGCGCCGAGTCTGGGCACGTGGGTGTCCATCAGAGATGAGGAGACAGCGGGTGCAGCCCATTCGGTGCTTACCAACTGTGGCGCTGCTCTGAGGGCTGGATCTGGAAAGGCCACTTTCTCAACTGCACTGCAAATGTTTGGGAGCCTGAGCAAGAAGAGGCACCACAGTCAGAGCCGGCCATAAGCTGGAGTCATGTTTGCTGTCTTCCTGCAGCTGAGCATCCCATTCCTACTGACGTGAACTGCTTCTGCTTCTCTGCTCCCATTTCTCAGGGAGCGACTTACCACAGATCAAACATTCCCTTGGCCCATTTGAAGGGCAAAGAGACAAACGTGAGTGAATCAGGGAAGAAGAAACCAGGATAGAGTCCCTTAAAAAAGCTTTTCTTACACCATTTTATGCTTTCTTGAGGTGTCAACACTGGACAGACTCAGGGACCACCTGTATCCCCAGCGGGGTGCAGTGGAGGGCAGTCCCAGCAGAGGCTCGGGCTTTGAGCAGTCACTTGGATGCTGCTCCTGTTCCTTCCCTGCTGCAATTCCTGCCCTGCCACACACGGCACCGACACGTGCACGTGATTCGCTATCCCTCTTGTCAGGAGGAGATCACATTAACACGGATGTTAAAAACAAATAAACACTGAAACAAATTTAAAACAAAAATAGCGTTTCCGAGGCTGTGTTCCATTCCCACCACCCACCACCATTTATAACTAATTGGGGCTTTGTTATATTCTCTCACCCAGTGACAGATAAATACTAAACTCCACTGGTTAACAATAATCACCCTAATTATGCCAAGATGACATTTACAATACAGGCAATTGCTAATCCATTACCTCACTCTGCTGAATACTAGAACACTCAAATTAAAAGTTATTCACCCACAAAGAACAATGTTTTAGTAGCTGACACAGCTTAGTAAAGGAATTTATTAAGGTAATTTGTAGTTTTCCCATAAATAAAACATTCTGGATCTCCCCTGTTCCCCCCTCCCTTCCCCCAAAATAATCTTTTGTGATAAATCAGGGGTTTTTTCCCCCCCTCGTAGTGCAGTTGAAAGAATAATAATTGAAACTGTCAGGCAGAGTTACATATTTAAATTTGCTTACCTGAAAGACAACAGAGAGCTTCTCTTCCATCCCTTCAGGTTCTTTTTGGAGAACTGGGGTGATACTTGTGGTTTGTGACGCGTAGGAGGTCACTGTGGTAGAACTTTTGCCAACGTGGGGTTTCGGTGAAACCTAATGAAGGCTCTGAACACAGCAGGGAGTTGTCACCAGTGCTGAGATGCACTGGTCCAGTGTCGTAGTTGTCAATGGTCCGCTGTGATAAACCAGGTGGGACTGGCAGGATTCTTTGGCCCTCATCGGAGAGATGCTGAGGAGGAAGCAAAAGAGCTGTGAGTCTTCTGAAGCGTGGGCTTTACCTCGAGCACAGGGGGAAATGCTGAGGCCTCTGCTTAAGTGATGTCCCAAATCAAAGACAAACAAGAATCCAAATGGGGTTGCTGATGTATCCCAGCCTGTGGTGTGGGGGGAAGGGAGGCACCTGGAGCTTTATTCCAGTACATGGAGACCTTTTACTTTTGGTGATCTCTATCTGACTCTTCTCTCAGCATTAAAACACTCACAGAATGGGAAAATACCCATCAGGAAGAGAGGGAGTCCCACTGACAAATATTAATGTAGGGAGAAAAGGGTTAAAGAGACCAAAGAATCAGAGCTGGGTTTCATTGCACCCCCTGGGCAGCCTTTTGCACCTGGTGCTGGCAAAGCCTCTGCCAGCAGCATCTCCAGCTAAAGGATGGAGCAGGAGGGGATTCTGGGGGTTTTGTGTTTTTACTGTTATCACAGAGGCCACGGCCAAAACTATTTGCAATAAAGCAGCAAGTCCCAGCAAGCCAGAAGCCCCTGTGAGCACATCCCCACCGCATGCTGACCACCTGCAGCAGCAGAGGCAGCATCCCTGCGGGTGCCAGGGTCCCTGCGGGTGCCAGGGTCCCTGCGGGTGCCAGGGTCAGCCGAGCCCCACAGCCGGTCCCAGCCCTCCGTGGAGCCAGCAGCTTGTGGGGGCAGCCGGGTGCTGAGGGCAGCATCCACCAAACTGCTCACTGCCTGCTCAGGAGATGGCTTGGAGCAGAGCTGCCGCACATCTGCGTCTCCGGCACAGACCCTCTCTTTCTGCTCGGGCATTTTATCCCCGTGACAAAAAACAAACCAAACCAAAAAGATGCGAGTTATTTCTCTGGGATGTTAAAGCCCTGGCAGCTGGGCTGGAGCAGTGGCTCAGGGTGGAGAGCAGATGTCCAGAGACCTGCTCGAACAGCCCCATGCAGCTGAGCTCTCGAGCACGGACACCCTGTGTCTCTCCCGTCTCAGACATGTTAGATTGATTCTGCTCACGCAGGTTGTGGCAAATGGACTGTGCCTTTGCACCCTTCTGCCCCATCCGTGCATGCCACGGTCCATGAGACCATCTTTACGAGCAGCATTTAGGATACGAGAACGAGCCCTGCTTTGTTCTGCGCTGCTCCGCGGGGATTCTGCCCTGGCCGAAGAGGGAAAGCCCCAGTGCTCTGCTTTTTGGACCAAAGGTGCTCGCAGTGTTCAGGAGCAGCAGGGACACTGCACGTAGGCAGCCACGCACCCCACGTGCTTGGCGCACCGCTCCTCCCTGCGGGATGCTCTCAGGGGTAGTTTGGATGCTTGTGGCTGATGGAGACGGATCGCGGGAAGGCAGCTCTTGTAAACAAAGATCTGCAAGCCTCGTAATCACCACTACTCCTTCTTCTCCCCCAGCTCAATTAAGAGACGACGTTTTCCTGCTCACCCGCTCGGATTGATTTGCTCCATCTCATGCTTCTGGGGAGTTTTTCCTGCCTGCCTTTCTGTGGCTGAGTGCTAATGGACCAGGCTCCACTCCAGCCCCGAGCTCCCAGCCCCGTGCAGACACCCAGGGCAAGAATGAGACAACTTCCAGAACAGCTCCAGAAAATGGGAGCTTTTTTCAGGAAAGGGCCTCACTACAAAGGAATTGTGAGTAAGGAAAAGGTGCCATAAAAAGAGAAGTCTTTAAAACGCACACTGACCCTCAGATGGGGCTGCTTCTATCTGGAGATAAAGTGGTGTTAATTTGAATGAACTTTATCCCTTCCCAAGGAGGGTAAGCGAAGCCTGATTAAAGCCACTTGAATCCTGAATAAGAGTCTGCCCGGGGAGTTAATGGCCAGTAACAGGCAGCAAACAAAGCCGGGTAATACTTGTCACAGCAGGGCTCAAACTTCAGCACACAACTTCTTATGATCTTAAACCCATATTTCATCTCAACATATAAACAGACAACCCCAGTTTGTACAGACACATCAAGACTACCGCACGTCACGCTCCACTTCTGTCTGTTCAAGGCCACGTGGGGCTGTAAGTACCAAAGTGGGGGGGTAATAACAGATGAGAAGAGGAGAATTTTTACCCACGGTGCGGAGGGACACGGTGACACCGCAGTCTCACCTCACCCACGTCTGGACCACACCATCCTGCAACTGTCAAAATCGCATCTTAAGTAAATGCAGAAACTTGCTGAGCTCACTCACGCCAGTCGTGACTACAGCCCCAATTCTCACTGCAATTCCTCACCTCTTTTCCTCTTTTTATCCAACTTGTTGCCCTTAATCTGGTTTTCCATTTCCCCCTCTGCCCCAGCTGAACGCAGTAACTCTGGTTCAGCTGTTTCTCTCCTGATAGAAACCTCAGCTGGCATTGCAGGGACCATTCAGCTCCACTTCCCACCTTCCTGGCTCTGCAACAGCCTCATTTTCCCACAAGGAAACATTCACTGGAAGGAATAACCCTCTGGACTGACCTGCTGGAAAGCAGCTCTGCAAAGAAGGACCTGGGAGTGCTGGTGGGCAAGGTGCCCATGAGCCAGCAATGGACCCTTAGAGCCAAGGTCAGTGGTCTCCTGGGATACCCTCGGAAGTGTGTCCAGCAGATCAATGGAGGTTCTCCTGCCCCTCTGCCCTAGGAAGGCCACATCTGGAGTATTGTGTCCAGTTCTGGTCTCCCCAATCCAAGAGAGACACAGAGCTACTGGAGAGAGTCCAGTGGAGGCTCTGAAGCTGCTGAGGGACTGGAGCATCTCTGTGCCCAGCACAGGCTGAGAGCCCTGGGGCTGTGCAGCTGGAGAAGAGCAGCCTGAGAGGGGAGCTGAGCAATGCTGAGCAAGAGCTAAAGGGCCCCTGGGGGGCAAGAGGATGGGGCCAGACTCTCGTCAGCAGTTCCCAGAGAAAAGACAAAGGGCAACAGGCACAGTTTGGAACCCAGAATGTTCCATCTGAAGAGGATGAGAAAGTTCTTTGCTGTGATAGTGTCAGAGCCTGTCCCAGGCTGCCCAGAGAGGTTGTGGAGTCTCTTACTCCGGAGAGATTCCAAACCTGCTTGGACACTGCACTGCTGGGTCCCCTGCTCCAGGTGACCTTGTTGGAGCAGAGGGTGGCACCAGATGATCTCCAGAGGTCCCTTCCAGACCCTCAGATCTGAACCCAGTCATGAATGCTTCAGCACTGGAACAGAAAGTACAACTCTTCTCTATGCAAACTGGAGCGGCAATGAGCTGGCCAGAGAGGGTTAAAGCATTCATCCCAGCGTCCAGCATCTATTTCTAAGGAAAGAAGAACGCTCCAGCCGTCTGGAACACTTCCTTAGTTTTTTCCCGATTGCAATTCTGACTGTTGGTGGCAGACACACCCCCAACTCAGTGCATTTGACCCCCACTTAACCTCGGACATTAGCAATGCAGAAAATTCACAGTCCCACCAAAACAGGGCAACTGTAATTGCATCTCCACCGACAGATGCTGGTTGTTGAACTGTGAGGAGCAACGGGGGATTTCTTCCTCTCTGTTCTTAAAGGCACAGAAAGATGGAGCACCCCTGGTCCTCACCGACTGCAATTATTGTCGGTCTTTTGCATATTGAGCTGCATATTTCTCCTCTGCCAAACTTCCACTTCCATCAGGCAGTGCCTGGCTCTTCTACTGAGGGTGCACAGAAAAAGAAAAGAATGAATGAAAGAAAAAGGGAGGAATAGCATTAAAAGCAAGTTTCTCTTCCTCTCATTTTAGGTCAGAAAAAGTCTTCCCAACTTTACCAAAGGCATATTGAAAAAAAAAGTGAAAAAAAAAAATAAAAAAATCAGTAAATTCATGAACATGCAGTTATTACTTAGCAGACAAATCACATTTCTTCCGAAATGTTCCAAAATGCATTCATTTTCAGAGTACATTACTTTCATAATACTGTGTGGAACATTAAATGAGAATTTCCCTGACTTGGCTACAGAGCACATTTTTATATTTCATAGCCTGACACAGAGCCCAGGGTAACTAATGAAAATCTTTTCGAAAAGTGACAATCTTGTCTAGCAGCCTCGCCTGTTGAAGAGATTGCAACATAAAACAGATGAGTGCCCTGCTTGACAGCTAATTGTGTCGGGCTTAATTACAACAAGCAGAATTTAATCGGCTGTGCAGAGCATTTTTTTTTAGGATGGGGGAACCATCTGGAATGTACCTTGCTCCCAGGCTGATGGAGGGGCAGGCAGCGCTGGGTTTCAAAGACAGGGGAGCAACTGTGTGTGGATTTAAATGCAGAAGTAGTTCCTTCCTTAGCGGATTTCACTGGAGCCGTTTGATGAATTTGAGAGATCTTTATGCAAACCGACACGCGGGTACCTTGAGAAGGCAAGGGTTTGGAAACCTTCCCGGGCTCGAGCTGCTGAGCCTCGCTCCCCTCCGTGGCCCTGTGCTGTGGCCAGACCTTGCCACAGAGCTGTCAAGTGTCACGTATTGAGTCGCTCTCTCGGTCCCTGGTCTCGCAAGCTCCTCCACGACACCTTCCTCTCGCCCTGGCCCTGCCATCCCCCGGCCGGCTCCGTCAAGGGGCAGCAGTCCCAGCGTGGGACAGAGCTCTGCTGTGGCCGAGGGAAAGTGCTGCAAACCCATGCGTCTCAGGGGCAGCTTGGAGCTGTTGGCCTGTCCTGCCTCGCAGCCTGGCACAAGGGCCTCGCTCCCTGGAATACCAGGAGCTGGAGAGCTCTGTTTGTACTGGCATGAAAATAATTGAAAGGGAAGTGCCCCACGTCAGGGATCTCCAGGCTTTCAGTGGGAGGGGAGGACCAGCCCTTTGCATTGTAATATATCCCCCCTTCGAGGCTGAACGTGCACACGCAGGGAACAGACCTTGGCGAGGCTGACACCGTCTCCTGCTGAACTCTGGTGGTAACAGGCTGGTGATAACAGCCCAGCTCCCTGAACTGCAGGCTAAACCAGTCCGGCATTTTCTCCCCTGAACAGATTTAATACACAGCTATTAAAATAGTCCTTTGTCATGTCAGAACAAGGAAGAATGAAACACGCATTTCAGAGCCTTTGAAACAACAACAACAACAGGCTCTCGCTAGTGCAGGAATCCCGTGGTAGCGCGCGCCTGGCGAGAGCTGTGCGCCCACAGACTGGTCCCTGCAGGCAAGAACTGGGCTGCTCCTGTCCCTGGGATCCTGGCAGCCAGAGCAGCGCTACCTGGGAGCGAGGAGCAAGCCAGGCCTGGCTCCAGACTGCTCTTGCTCACGCACGAAGCCATCAGTGCTGGTGCAACGGGGATTTGGCTACAACTGCCCCAGCCCGTGGCGTGCCTGCATTGCCCAGGCAAACAATTAATCCCTGCAAACTTTCTATCAGTCACAAAAGACACCTCTGAGCTGCCTGCGTCTGCAGGGTGCAGGTGGGTTCTTCACTTCAGGGGTGGTTTATCCATCAGTCTTTGCCGTGAGGTACGCAGCGGTACCCGCGAGGGTGCTGAGTCCTCAGTGTCTACCCACTGCTGTTTCCCTCCACCAAGAGCTGACTGAGAAAGGCCTCTCAGGAGGGATCCGCAGCAGGGAGCTCTCTGGATCTAACATCCCCCAGCACAGTCCTTATGCCTGCGTGTTTAACCCACCACCTTCCTCTCCTCTCCGTGGCTTGGCATCGCTTGCCGGGCCCTTCACTTCACAGCCGCTCACGCAGGGCTGGTTGCTATTCCTGGCCACAGGGCTCTAATCTGCTCCTCGACTTCAGCTGCTTGTTTTGCCTTGGCTCTGCTGTGAAGTTCCTTCACCTCATGCAGAGTTTTTCTTGGTGTAATTGACTTGAGGCATCTTCCTCCTTTTTTCTGCTCCCCTGTC
Organism: Chloroceryle amazona; assembly: GCA_027560015.1. NCBI lineage: Eukaryota > Metazoa > Chordata > Aves > Coraciiformes > Cerylidae > Chloroceryle > Chloroceryle amazona. The sequence continues at coordinate 8,703 of JANHFX010027865.1, forward strand.
CGTTTTACCCAGGCTTCTACAGTTTGATCTTCGAGAGGCTGCTGCGAGCTCCCTGCTGGGCTGACATTGCTCCCACACCTCCCATCTCCTCTGGTGCTGGTGGAGTCGTGGACAATCTCAGTGCGGCGTCAGAGCCACGTTCGTGCCTCCCCTTCCCCAATGCTGCACTTTGGCCGGGCAGCGTGGTCAGGGTGTGGAAGCAGAGCTGCTGTGCAGCCACCTCTCCTCTGGGTTCTGCTGAAGTGACTCCCAGCTCATGGTACAAGGAACTGAAGCACGTGGTGGGGTGTTGGTGTCCATCGACAGCCTGTACAGCCTGCCTGGGAACAGGCAGCACAACCTGCTGGGTACAGCAGGCTGGCAGCACCTGCAACACTTGGGTTCATTCCCAGACTTTTCACATGACCTTGGGCAAATCGCTTGACCTTATATTTTTTTGACCCTTTGTTCAAATAGGGGGAATGAGACCATCTGTAGGAAAAAAGATCTGAGCCCTCTAAAGCAGCAGCTCCTGCATCCCACATTCATTGAAAAACCTTCCTTCTGTTTCTTTCTTTCTCTCCTCTGTAATTTTCAAGCCAATAATCATTAGCCATCCCCCAACGAGCTCTCCCCCTCGGCAATTAGTACCTATTACGCCCATTTTACAACTGCAAAAACCAAGAGGCAAGGTCAGCCACTGGCAGAGTAGAAATCGAAGGCAGGGAGGGGAGAACAGCCCATTTTCCACACCAGCATCCCAGCTTTGACCACTAGACCTTGCTACGCTCCGAACACATATCAGGGAAAGCCAGACGACAAGCGTTGTCCGCAGCACTAATCTTCAGAGGACCATATTAGTGCAATTTGATGTCAAGACGCCTTATCTATCATGAAGCAGAGAGTACGATTAAAGGACTGGAGTTACAAGTGCCTTTTTGTTTGCACTAACTGGCTGAGTGTCCGTCTGGAAAACAGAGGCTTCCAATCTAAATTGCTGTCACGTTTGCCATACAGGAGTAGATTGGTCTCGGCACCTTTATTAAAAATACTGCTAACATTCTACAGCAGCTGCTCAAAACTCTGTGGCTCTCAGTACCGGGGTTGTAAAGCGGCTGTTGAACACCACACACTGGTCACAGCTATCCTGGTGTAAGTCTGAAGTGAATTCCCCAACACCAGGGGAATAACTCCTGGATTTACAGCAGAACCCTATGCTGGGGACCTGCTTGTGTTCCCCATGCTCCTGGCAACAGCTGAGCTGCAGCACGGCCTCTGCTCTGCCAGGGCTGCTCTAGGTGATCCGAGCTGCACTGATTTGTGCTGGGTGACACCTAAACTGATACACCCACTGGGGTAAGGGATGGGCTGAATACAGTCCTTTCAACTCTGTGATAGCTCAGCGAGGTAATACTCCCAACTACCCCTGAAATTAATGGGGAAAAGAAAGAAGGGAGGGGGGAAAAAGACCAGATTTAAAAATAAATAAATTAGGAACAAACAAACAAACAAAAAAAATAAAAGAAAGAACAAGGATGGGGTAGAAGAAATGTGAAAAAGAATGGCATGGAGGAGCACAGGGCAGTGTTATCAAAGGCTTTCATTGTGTGCTTAATGATGCTTTAATCCCATAAAGCACGGAGGCACACAGACGTGAATAAGGAAGGCAGGTACAGCTTGAGTATTTTTCCTGTTTTCACCCAAAATGCATCCAAAACACCCTGTCAAAGAGAGTTGCCTGCACTTGTCTCTTGCTGCCACTACTCTGCCTGGCAGCTACACTGACACTGCTCCAGCAACAGGGTGAGGGAGGGACAAGGGACTGCAGACTTCCTTGGGGAGCGGATAACAACCAGAACACAGCTCAGAATCCTCCTGAGACCGCCCGATCTCGCTACTAGCAACAAGAGCCCCGCAGATGGCAGTGGCATGTTAAAATCCAGCCAGCGCAGCTCTGCCTCCCATGGCAGCCTCCACCTCTCAGCAGATACAGCTCCTCAAACGCTGACAAAACCAACAACTTTTACCTGGCCCACGCTGGTTACCTTCTTGCTCCAAGGGAAACATTTCCTTTCCATTCTCTCTTCTCCCCCAGGCACCTTCTCCTTGGCACTCCTGCCCGCTCTGGGGTAAACCCTGGGCTGCCCATGGTCCCTGGAGCAGTGGGGATGAGGGGCTACAGCTTATGATCATCCATTTATTTGTGTGGTGCCACAAGAGCACAGGGGACCTTATATAAGAGCAGGGAAATGGAGCCCTTGGCTTTAAGCACTTTGCAACTCAGCAAGGAGAGAGGAGATTAATATGAGCTGGGGCTTTGGAGGGCAGCAGGGAGACAAAGTGCAGGAAGGGAACTTATATCATCAAGGCATAGGAACAGGAGGTGAGCAAAGGGAACTTAGAGGGGCAGGAGCTACATATCCTGACGTTAAGCAGCTGGATGTTGCATTGCAGTATCTCCTTTCACCTGCTCTTCCTTCACATTTCCACGGGGGTGCGGAAAAAACCTGCACCTAACTTCTGCAAGTTCTGAAGCTGTTGCCAGGATCATGACACCCAGAAACTCCCTGACTTCACCTCTAGCCAAGGAGCATAATTGATTCCTAGCTGCTTTCAAGTGTAGCGTGGACATCAAGAGCCCAGTCCCTACCCTTCTGTGCCTTGGGTGGGTGGTCAGTTTTCTCACCCTGGGTGTTACAGCTGCTTCTGTGGATGCTTGGACAAGAAAAACTCATTGGCTTCCCCATAAAGCCAGTTAAGCAGTTGTAAACTTCTGCTTGACTTTAATCGGGTGAATTGCTTTGTCCTCATGGGCTCCCTGTGAAGGGGAGTTGGTCTCCAAGCGGGCCTGTCTGGATTCCTTTTGTTGCCATGTATGGTACCAGGACACTTGCTCTTCTCCTGCAGCTTGGCCAGTTCCTCACCGAGGAGCTCTTTGACCTTCAGGTGTGCTCCACATAGACAACATCTCAGGTTTAAATGAGGTAAATGATTAAGTATGTAAAGTGTGAGCTGTCTTCAGGCTGCCAGAGCTAAGAAAGGAACGAGGAGATATTAATATTAATCCATCACCCGTTGCTTTATTGTCAAAGTTGAGCAAAATTGCTCCAGCGAGTCTGGTGCTATGGGAGATCCAGAGCACCGGGAAACCCTCACTGGTGGCAGCCTGAGCACTCCCTGCTCCCATCCTTGATGCAGCAGGAGAAGATGGCTCCTCTGAAAGACCCTTTTACTCCCTTGGTCTTCCCCTCCCCTACTTTTTTGTCATCTACTCCACTCTCATCCTCTCCCCCTTGCCAATGAACGATGGATCTGTCGTCTTCATGTTTCCAGGGTAACGAAAAGAAGTTTCCCTCCAGCCCAGAGGTAAAGCAAACCCATTCTGCTGGAAAATTCAAAACGAGGATTAAAATTTATAAAACAGCACACGACCTAGTGCAGCATCTCCCGTTCCTGCCAATTCATCCCAATCGTCGCGTATAAGCGGCAAAGCCGGTGCCACCTGCCCAGGATTATTCAGCGGGTCCCTTGAGGCAGCCGAGAGCCAGCACTGCTGGCAGTGGACATGGTTTTGGTTGGGGAGGCTACCAGGGACTAGCAGGGCTCATGGCTCCCTCTAAATCAGGCTGCGCTCCTTCAACTACTGGAGAGAGTCCAATGGAGGCTAAGAGGATGATGAAGGGGTTGGAACATCTGCCTGATGAGGAAGGCCTGAGAGATGTGGGGGTTTTAATCTGGGGAGGAGAGGACTGAGAGGGGATCTAATTAATGTCCATAAATACACGAGGGCAGGGACAACCTCTTTTCACTTGTGCCCTGCGATAGGATGAGAGGTGATGGATTCAAGCTGGAGCACAGGAGGTTCCACCTCAACCTGAGGAAGAACTTCTGTGCTGTGAGGGTGACAGAGCCTGGAACAGACTCCCCAGAGAGGTTGTGGAGTCTCCTTCTCTGGAAACTTTCAAGCCCTGTCTGGATGCTTCTGGGTGATCTGCTCTAGTTCTGTCTTGCTCTGGCAGGGGGGGTGGACTCTATGATCTCCAGAGGTCCCTTCCAGCCCCTGCCATTCTGTGAACTAAAGATACCTGTGGATCCAGACACAGCCTGGATAACGGGGAAGAGAGCAGCTTTACTTTTAACAATGAGTCTGGATCTCCCAGTCGGCCTGCTTGATCCTGGCCTGGCTAAGCTGGCAGCACTAAAGAGGAGCAGCAATGAGGAATAATAAGCAGAACAACTTGTGCTCAAGTAAGAATTTAAATATTCTTTAAGCAGGATGAGGTCTGGGGCAATCAGTTCCCCAAGAATCCCATAAAATGAAGCAAATCTCCTGAGGCACCAACTGGAGATACGATGGTTTGGAGCAAACGGCTTTGCAAGACTCAAAGGGTAACAATTTATGCACTTAATATTTCAAACCATCAAACATATTTCTTCCTGAATGAAACCTCTGGGAATTAAGTACCAGAGCTCCTCTCTGGAACTGATACCAAGACATCCCAGTCTCCAAGCACCTAAATTTCTCAGGCGCTTTTGTTACGCCTCTCACCAAACCACGCTCCCTGCCTGCGAAGGGTTTACATCCCAGAGATAAGACAAGAGCCAATAGTTTGATGCCAACAGATGGAAGCAATAAGCAAGTACAGCGACTGTAACAGAAATAATAAACAACCACACGTAGAACATTTTCTTCTACACTAGCCAAGGAAAGTCCATTAATTCTCATCTGGAAATCCCTGTAACATTTGCAGCGAGGATCCGCCGTGGCTGCGCGTGCTGCTGCCCCGCAGCACACATTTGCCTTGGTAATGTGGGCTATCACCCAGTAATTCTGCTGGTTTCTCCTACCAACTCATTTCCACAATGCCCAGGGAAGCAGAAGATGCTGATTAGTAAAAGCAGAGCCAGAAAGGGGCGAGGGCTGGGTAGGATGGGAGGGAAGGAGCTTTCCACCTTGCAGGGGGGGTTGGGGGTCTTTCTCGCCTGGTAAAACACAGGGGTGAGATGTCATATTTATAACACCAGGAGTTACACATGAGGCAATCCTAAAGCATAATTACTAATAAATGTTTAATTAATAGCTTATGAATGTGTTGATAAGTTCATTAAAATGATGCATGAGCACATGAATATTCCGGAGCAGGCAGGAGTCAGGGAAGTTACTGCTGGAAAGGGTGTTAACAAGGTGATTACACGGTTTACATGTGGAGTCTGCAAGTGCTCAACTCACTCCTGTGAGATGAACAGTTTATGGCCCACTAGGACTGAACAATCTCATTGCAACCTCCTCTTCACAAACCTCTCGTTTTTCCTCTTTAATATAAACAAACGGATGACGTTTTCCAGTTAACAATAATATCCAGCAGTGTGGACTGAAGCAAATGAGTTAATTGCTTTAAGAAGCTTTAACTGCATTTCCATCCATTGGAATTATTGCTTCTGGAAAAACAAACATTAAAATCCTCCAGCAACAAGAAGCAAGATACCCAAAGGGTCAACTCCAGCAACTGCTGGTGTGGAGCAGAGGTATAAATAAAAGCAAGCAACAAGTGGTTTTGTCTGCCTGGGCTCTTCCCTTCTTTTTTAGCTCCAGGGAACTAAAGTTGATGGGCTCTGCAAGCAGTTCCCATTGCACCCCAATGCTAGAGAAGACCTCAGGTCCCAGCCCTTGCTGACTGCCTGCACTTGCTTCTCCTTCCTCTCAGTATAGACAGGCAGGCCAAGATGGAGGCAAAATTCTGGACAAATTAAAGTGCTGCCTGATTTGGAAGCGTAGAGGATGCGCGGTTTGGTTTTGGCATTGTAGCACAAGCTGGTTTTGGCTGGGAGATTGGAAAGGAAAGCCAAGGTAGCAGAAGAGCTGCTCTATCTAATCTCATCTTCTTGAACTAATAATCTCCCTGGCTGTTCATGCTTTCAGATCTGTTCTATATTCCAACTAATCTGTTTTACCAGTGCCTCATCCATTCTGGATCCCTCCTCATCTCTTCTAATGATTTATAATCCATATAGGATTCGGAGAACAAGTTTTAAAAGGCTCTTGTGAAGAGACTAAGCCTTGCTCTAAGTTTCAGTCAGTGGGAGTTAGGTACCTAGAGAAGAGTCAAAGACTCATCTATGCAACTGCTCCTGAAGCGCTTGGGAAAGCTGCACTTTTTGGCTACTGCACCCCGAGGCTGAGTCCATCCGAGCCAGATTCGGATGCCTTTTCATCCAGGTGTGAGCTGGGAGCCTTGCCTGGAGTGGCAGCAGAATACGGCATCATCCTCGGCATAGCAGAGATGAAATGCAGTAATTGGGGCATTTACAAAGACAAAGCTACAGTTGTGACTTTTTGGTCCTTCCCCAATACAAATAAAAGAGGGAAGCACAAATACACCCATCTCTGCAGGTGCCAAAAGTACCAAGCTGCCCGAGAGGTATTTCCAAAGTGCCTGCGAGTGGAAACGAACAACCCCCAGTCCTCTGCTCATCATCTGCTGCTGACTATCGCGGGTCCTCAGGGCTCTCAACAGTCACTGGGGGGTGGAGAATCGTAACAAAAATGCAGTTTTCGACCAAGACGGCTCCAATTATTTAACAACCCAATCTTGAATAATTCCACCCCCACAAGGCAGGGCAGAGAGCTGGTGATGTTCTGCTCATGTGAGCACCCAGAGCTACCCAAACAGGGTGTGGGGTGTCCCCCCACCCATGCAGCAGGCGCATGGGGCACCTGTGCCATCTGCTCGGTGCCAGACTCACCTCCCACGCAGCAAAGCAGGAGCACCCGTGTGCTGAGCATCCTCAGAGGACTCCATAGCTTCCAGATCCCACACGACAGACAGCCTCCCTCAACTGACCTGCCTTTTTACCTCCTCCTCCTCTAAAACTGTCTGCCATCACAACCTCCCAGCACCTGGGGTAATGGCCCCACCCAGTAAAGCTTGTCTCTCCCATCACCAACACACCATCAGCTTAATTGTCACTCTTCCTCTATCACATTTCAGGTGCTTTGAATGTGAAGAGCATGTAAGTACCTCTTACTGTAGTGCACCTCATCCTGCGAAGGAAGGGTTGGCTCCTATTTTGTGCAGACAGGGTTAAAATAAAAGTCAGTCTCATTGTTAAATAAATAAAACCAGTAACTTCCTTGGGAAAAACCTCTAATGAGGTCACAAGGGGTGAAATGCCACCCCTGCAACCGGTGACCTTTTCTCATCTCCAAAACAACATTTGCTAGGTACAGACGTAAACCACTGGTTGTTTATAAAGCAATTGAGGAGAGAGAGCCTCCTTTTCTGACTTCTGCTACTGCTCACCACCTCATTCCACCAGTGACTTGCAGATAACGACTCGCAGCCTTGCAAGGGGTTTCACTCAAAGTTTGTGAGAAAGAAAAACTCTTTTCTGAAGCCAGAGAACAGGACAGGAGGTTGAAAATGTTTCATTTGCTAACAGCAGTCAGGGAGCAGGAAGGGTTTGCAGCTTGGTAAACAAGCAGTAAAAAGCTCATGGCCAAACCTGCTTTGCCCCAAGAAAAGAGAGTGGGGGCAGCAAGTGAAATACTGTTGAGGAGCAGCTCCAGACGGCAAGGACCAAATGACTCGATGCTTCTGAGCAGACCATGCCAGGCTGAGAACAGCTTCTAAGAGCTCCTGCTCCTAAAGTTTTATTTCTTCCCTGGGGACTGATCCTTTCTCTCGCTTGGCTTTCCCAGTTCAGAGCATCAGCTCCATGGGTTGCTCCATGCTAGTTTCATCCCCATGCCCTCGTGCACCCCCACACGCTCATCTCAGCAGCTCTTTGCCTCTCACCTCAGTCATATTGTAAATGAGGAGGAGGTTAATCCACCAGTCATCAGTGAAACAGCAACATCTTTCTCCTTGACATTCAGGCGATTGAAAAGGTCCTTGTAGGGTCAAGCACGATGGCTTTTAAATAATGCATTGTTGTTTGTTATTGTGTTGGCATTTAAGTGCTGGCTGAGAGAGAAGAAGCAAATGGGGTCCCAGTGCTCCATGTTTTTTATAATGGGGCTCTTGTGCAGACACATTATTTGTGCTGTCACCTGTCCCACCACTGACAAGCTCCTTCTCCACATCCCACACATACCTCAGTAGCCTGTCACTCCTCCCGTGCACGTTCCAGCTCCCCATGCATGGATGTGCTTCCACCTTCACTTGCACATCCTAACCCTCTCCACACGCCCCAAACCTCCTGACCTCACACCAACACACCCCCTTCCTCAGCCCTCGTGATGTTGGGCTGGGTGGGTGGACAGATAACGACACCCAGCCCTAAAATGTACCTGTATCTGTATCCCTCCTCGTGCACTCGCTGCAAAACAGCAGGAACCCACTGGCTGTGACTACCTGGGTGTCTCTCATTGCTCTGGAGATGGGGGTGAAGAGGGGGATTTAGACACCAAATCTGGAGTTGTGATCTGGGCCCTTCTCCATCACTGCTCTGCGGAAACGGAGAGAGGAGCCGCAGCCAGAATCCACCTTGCCGACTCTGAGCTGAACGTTTTCGAGGAGCTGGTTTGAATTTTCAGGCTTGTGATGTGTTGCCCAGAGCTGTCACTTCTACTTGGATCAGTCATCTTGAGCGGTGTGTTAGCAGGTGGTGTCACACCTCTGACTGGGATCACTGAGCAGAGATGGGGAAAGGAGCTGGAAACACATGTGACCTTCTGCCAGCACCTCTCCTGCTGCTGTTTGTCACTGCAGAGCATTTTATTACTGAAGTCACCCTCTGCTGCCTCGTTTTAAAGCTGCTGGCAAGCGAGGGCGAGTTGGGATGCAGTCAGCATCTACCACCCTGGGCTGGGGCCAGCACATCTGCTCCCCTCCTGAGGTCCAGCGTACCTGGGATGCTGCGTAAGGGCCATGGCCTTCAGCAGCCCAGTTTTCCAGTGCTTTCTGAGGTCGAGTCAAATGTCTTTGACATTGCTGCAAAATGTGTTTGTGGAGGGTCTGAGCTCTTTGAGAGCAGGTGGATTTTTCCAGGGCTGTACAGTGATGTGGTGACCACGGGGAGAATCCAGGTGTTCTGCTCTGCTCTGTCCACCAGCAGCTCTCATGTCCTCACTCAGGGCTGGACCACAGATGCCTCAGCTCCCTGTGCTTGCTCTCATGGATGTTATCTCAAAACTTCCCGGCAAACCCTCACCTTCCCTCCCCCCCTCTCACTGGAACTGAAAGATCTTATCTAGAGGTTGAAACTGATTTCTCTGTGTCCCCAGAACCCCTTCTGAACACTGAAAACCACTCAGGCCCAGCACTTAGGAGCTGATCAAAGCCTCTCTCCTTCCACCACTCCTCTCTCCCTGACCCTGCAGAGCCTCAAACAGAGCTGGAGAAGAGAGGAGGACAGGCAGGGAGGTGCTCAAGACCACAGCCCTCACCATGAGGTCCAGAGGGCCCGTCTTGGGCTAGTATCTGTCCGTTGTGGGGTTTGCCTCTTTTTTTGAGGATATAACCTCAAAAATCAGAGGATCTGCTTCAGATTTACACCGTGACGGGAAGAGAATTTTGGCCCAGATCATTTGTGTGTGTGTTTTCTCATTGTTTTGTTGGTTTTTTCCTCCCCAGAAGCAATTAATTAGCTTTGGTTTACAGTGACTTCCCTTCCAGCAAGAATCAGGCCTCGCTCCGATAGCAGCCCTAATTGCCATGTCAGATATTTCATAGCCCCATTCATTCCCCAGCACCAGCAGCTATTGTTATAAATTAATAAAGCCTGGACACATCCCGTATTTAAGAATGAAGGCACAGGGAGAGGGCGTGTGATGGAGCCTTAAAGAGACAGGAGATCTGAGGGCTCCTGACAAGATCTCAAGGCTCTGATCTCCTTTCCTGCTTTCCAAAAAAACAACAACAAAATGAGGGTCTGGAGGTATTTCTAAACAGAGCTGCCTTAAAAACACATCCATTCAGAATTACAGGGTATTTTTAGACTGTAAAAGAGAGCAGATATAAATATGCCTTCATTCCTGCTGCAATCCAATTGGCTTAATCAGTTACATCACTGATAGGTTTGATCCACGCTATACAAACATCGCTTTTATTCCAGAGCGAGCACGCAAAGCAAATACGTGTGTGTGCCTGGAGATATATAT
>JANHFX010027865.1:18936-66199 GCA_027560015.1 Chloroceryle amazona
TACGGGGAGAGACACACTTACCCCTCCCTTTTCTATTTAAAAAAATTGCTGCCTGAATCATTTTCACAAATAAGTCAAACCCCTTCTTTTGCTGGCAAAACGATTACGGCTGTCAGATCTGATGGACGCGGTGTCTGCAATGAATTATTCATAGAGGCTAATTATAAGCTGGCAGATTTCTGGCGTTGTGGCAAAAATGGGCAGGAGATCCCAGTTATCTGTAACTGATCTTCTCCTCCCAATTTCCTGAGGCACCAGTGCAGAGGGACCGGCGGGTACCACTTACGTTGCGTGGCCTGACTCACTCCATGAGCTGAGTGAGGTGAGGGCTCAGCCCTGCTCCGAGGAAGTTCTGCGTGGTCCAGCATGACCCTGAAAGTGCCCCCCCAAAGCCACAAAGGTTGTGTGCTCCAAGCTGCCATCCCAAGCTCTAAGGATCTGAGAAGGGGGGCTGCCCGCTGCTCTGCAAGTCCGCTGCCGTACATCCAGCAGCGGGAAACGGCACGCGTCCCAGGAAAAAGCACAAAATTGGGGTTAGAGGTTCAAAGGCAGAGCCTGGGCTACCTCTTCCACCCAGCACTGCTTCCCGCATCTCTCCTGCCCTTCCTCTTTCTGATTCCCAACAGCAAGAAATAATGTAACTCCTCCCTCCCCTCTGCTGCCTACGGCAGAGCCCCTGCGGCTGGTGATCTGGAGTCTCTAATAGACAGCAGAGAAGTCTGGATTTTTCAGAGTGGCAGCAAATGAGCTCGGCGGGTACGAGAGGCCCCAACCCAGCCCTTGTTAATCCTCTGCTATTTGGAAAGGGTCCTGAGGCACAGGCTGAGCTCTGCCAAAGTCCACAGACACAGGCGTGAACCAAAGCATGCCTGGAAGCCCTCTGCTGAATCACAGTCCTGATGCGTAAAGGTGAGGAAGAGGAGGGCTACAGGGAAGGACAGCAACCAGTTGTGCTGGCCTGACTGGGAAGCAGAGGCACCGCACCAGTCCAGACTGGGAAGCAGAGGCACCGCACCAGTCCAGACTGGGTGTGGGAGACACAGTGTTACCTGCTATTGGTTTTCCAGGCAGCACTGCAGGGGTCCCTCCTCCCTGCCCCTCTTCAGCACTTGACTGAAAACCCGCTGGGAGAGTCTGTAGCTCTGGTTTAAAGCTACTTGCTTTCACTGAGGCTTTGGGGGCTTTCCAGGACTTCTATTCACCCATCAGTCACTGGCTGAAGAATGAACCGTTACAGACATAATTTACAGGCCAAAAGAAGTTCCCTGTTCAAAGCCTTCTCTTCAGCAGGAGTTAAATATGCTATCAAACTCCAACACCACGTGTGATGCCTCTCCAAGGCTCTTTCCATGGCTGGAGCTCACTTTGGAGTAAACCAGAGGCCAGAACTCAAAGGCTTTGACTGAAGGTTTCAGACAAACAGCCAGGCTCTGCCCCATGTCAGGATCCCAGGCTAAGGATGGCAGAGAGCAAAGATTAGAAAATCCATGACCACAAATTCTGTGCCCGAGAGAAACATCCAAGGCAAATTTCTTTAGGTTTCTCCAACCCATTAATCTTCTACCCAGTAATATAAGGCTTAATGCTGTTAGCACTGGACACCTAAATGGGGAGGTTCAAGGCTCATTGGTTCAAGTAGTCCAAGTAATTCTGAACTTCAGCAGGTATATCATTACAGCCCAACAGAGTCAGTCATTAATAGTAAATCAGGACACATCTAAAAGAAACTGAAACCCCCGTTTGAGCCTCTACCTAACCCTGGCTCTCCTGACAGCCCCGATTCCCACCAAAATCAAACTCCACTGGGTGACTACCAGCATCTGAAGCACAGCTCTGGTTCTGCACTGGCCCGTGGGGTCACTCGCACCCATTCCGGCTGTGTGTGCGACTGCTGGGCGGGGGCGATCCCCAAATCCCAACTGTGCTGAGAACACCAGAGGCAGAGCAGATAATCTCATCACACCTCCAGTCACGTCCCAACTCCCCTCAAAATAAAAAGGCAGGTTACAAGCAAAAGAATGAATGTCCCTGATAAGGCCAGGCCTGGTCAGTAATATTATGTCCACATTTGCTCTCCACCCAGTCCTGTCCCTGCAAGCAGAAAGGTAACAGGACTGTGCAGCAATAACAGATCGCCAGCTGTTGGGAGCTTTCAAAGTTTGTCTCTCCTCTCCACACATGCTATAAAAATTACCCCCCCAAGTCTTTTCTTTCTCTTTCCTTTTCCTCTTGACATACTGTCGACATAAACTCTCACCCTGCAAGGAAATTTCTTCTTCCGTGAGCTCCAAGCTCAGTGACATTCTTCACGGCGCCCCGCAGCACGGGGCCTCTGTGTGCGTCTGTCTCTTTGGTGTGAACTTAAAGCTCAAGAGTCATTCATTTACAAAAATAGCGAGGACACGTTTTTTTCCTTTTTTTTTTGCCCGAGTCTCTTCCCAAGTCTAAAGAAAGGGGGAGCTTCTGGGATGCAGAGGGGAGCGAGCAGCCCGTGCGCTGGGGCGATGGGTACAGCGCACGGCCAGGTAATCGCAATGCGGAGAAGACAGACACTGCTGCTGAGGTGCATAAATCCCCCTCGTCTAGAAGCTGCCTTACCCCACCTTACGTTTCCTCTGCAGTTTTAATGTTTTGTTTCAACCTTTGGATTGTATTGAAATATTAATGCTAACGTTTTATTATAATTTTATATCCCGTGTTTAATATTTTAATACAATCAAAAGCCCAAATGAAATCTTTCAATGTTATTGGGTGAAATGATTATGCGCAATTGAAATGAAACAATTCACCAGAGCCACAAAGATGCTTTCCTGGAATTTTCTTTCCCTGGGTATTTACCAAATGTCATTCTTTTGTTCTGATGGAGAGATAACCCTCGGCCTCTCCGAGATATTAGGAATTCGATTGAATTGTGCATTCAAGTGCCTCAAAGTGAACTAAACATCCCTAATGGAGCTCAGGATTTGCCTTCTTGCTGTGAGATATGATGTGCTTCTGAGGCCTGGAAGAAGTGGGGATGTCCCGGTGAGGTACTAAGACATGAGACAGGAGGTTGCCCAGCCCTGCTGCCTCCTGCCATGTGCCACCCCAGTGCACCATCCCGTGTGGCTGGGTTTGTTCTTTTGCCTCCCCAAAGGGCCGTGGTGACACCCCTGACAGTGATGGTGACCAGATGAGCCCCTGGTAAATGCAGAGCACAGCTACTCTGTGCTGGTCACCCTCCGGTCCTGCCTCTCTGGAGACCCCTCTTGGGTGCCACGTACCCGTTGCCCCCTCTGTTTTACAGCATGAGAAAGCTGCTAACACTTCCAAACAATTTTGCAATGTAAGGCAGATTAAGAGCAAAGTTGTAGCGGGACTAATAGTGTGTAATCTTCTTTCCATTTCTCCTCCTGCTTTGGGAAGAGCAGTTCGCCGCAGTGCTGTATTTCACACCCCGATGCTGATATTTCAGTTTCCTGCCTAAGTTACAATAAAACCTGCCCACACTGCTGATGCTCCCATGAAGAATAATTTATGTTGATTGACATTCTCTTTAGATGCAGCTCATGATTAAGAGATGCCAGGAAGTTTAGAAGCACATTCTACCTGTGGACTCCTCTAAGCTCCTTTGGAAGGCCTTGAAAAGCTTCCACGTTCAAGCACAAAACACTGCTACTGGTCTTTAAGCACCCTTCTCATCTTTCCTCTTCTTCCCTTAGTTCTTCCCCACCCCATAGGAAGACAGAATTAAATTACTGAGCTCAATCAAAGCCCAGGGAATTGAGTTAGACTCAGCAGAGCAACGTTGGGAGGACAGCAGCCTTCCTACAGCTCAGGACCCCACCCCTCCCTGCTATCCCAAAGAGGTCTTTAGGACAACACACAGTCTGATGAAGCTGAAAAGCCAACGACTGGCGTTTGTATCGATTTTGGGGACCTCTAGCACAGATTTCAAGACCCTGATGGGCAACCACATCCTCATGTAAATGAGAACTTCTTGGACAACAGAGCAACACGAGTTAGACGTTAGCAGAAGGGAGCAGAAGCACTGAGCCTTGGACACCAGCAATTCTGCAAAGCTACACCCTAGAGTCATCCCCCAAGCACCCAGTTCTGCCAGGGCTGCTGGGGAAAATTGCTGCAGAGCAAATGCTACAGAATCAGGCATCTGGGTGCAAAATCAGGTTGCAAACCTGCTCCAAAAAGGGATCGTGCGTTCACACGCTCAAGCCAACTTTGCTGGCATCCTTCTGTTAATCAGACCTGAGAACACACTCTTCTTCCCTCCCCTGCACCCGTACACACATTCCCCAGCACGCACGGCCCAGCACCCTGCCTGTCCCTCACGGACCTTTGCCCCTGCCATGAAGAAATTATTTGTATTGGGTCTTTTTTGCCAAGACAGTCGAGGTTCTCCTTGTATTTGGCAAAGCAGCTGTCTTCCTCTCTTCTGTGGACAGGAACTGTGCATCCGTGAGGGAAGATTTGCCTGTATGGCAAGGATTTACTGTTATTCCAAACTAAATTCACCTCCTGCTAATGCAGCATATCTACAACAGAATAATCCATCCAGCACAACCCTGGGAGGGGATTTTCCTGTGTGGGCAAAAATCTCGTAGCCAGTTTGAGGCTGGTAAGTGAAGAAGAAAAGGGAATTGGTCCCTGGAACCCCCCACATTTCAGCAGGTTCTCCCCAGGAGTTCCAACAGGGCCGCTGAAATTCCGAGGGTTAAAAATCAACCCTAAGCAAGGGAAGACTGAACATCGTTTCAAAATGCTGAGAAATCTTCTCATCAAAATAATGTCAGAGCCTGTCACGGCGGAGGGAAAACAAACGCGCGATACATGATGGTTCTGCATGAAATGTAAAACGCTGTTTAGTTAAAACAAAACTCTTTCAAAGCACCCAAAATGGGGAAGGGGAGGGGGGGAAGAGGTAAAGGCAGAACGCACTCCAATCTCTGAGCTTAAAAGATATTTAAATGGAGGAACCTGTTGAGGCGTGCACAGCCCTGTCTCCGCTGCCAGCACGCTCCGCATGGCACCCACGGCGCACCGAGTGGTAATTACTGTCAGTCAAGGAGGTGGGAGCCCCTCACCCAGAGCTCGCCGACCTCCTGCTTGTCTCCACACACCCCCTTCCTCTGCCATAGCAGCCGCGGGATGATGGGAGCTGGGGGAGAAGCCTTTTTTAACCAGCCATAAGGAGAAAGTAAGAGGAGATGGTGCCGAATGGGACTGTGATGAGCGGTTGCCAACGAGGTGCTGGATCCCTGCGAGTGCTGTTTCTGCCCCAAGATATTTCACTCTTTCCCATGTACCTTGTCTCCCACGCCAGGAAGCAAAATGCTTTTTATGGGGAAGCACAGACATTGCTGCAGAAAGTCAGAGTTTAGGGCATAGATTTCAGCTGCAGCCTTGACTCAGCACTGCTCTGGCCGTGCTTCCTGCTCTCCAGGAAACCTTCCGTAGACCTGGCTCTGAAGCCCAAGAGAATCTGATGGGAGGGATGCAGCGATGGAATTGCTGTCAGTCAAAAGGGTGCTATGAGCTCTGGGGCTTTGTTGTCAGCTCCTCTTGCTTGTTTCCTCTCAGGAAGAAGAAAGGACTCTGGCCTCTTACCCCACCTAGACACAGTCAACTCAAAGCAATCTCCCTCTTCCCTGCCTGCCTGTGAAACAGATTCTTTTAATGCCTAATAGTTAATAATAACTGCCAGAAAGGACACCAGCTCCAAAGACAATGAGAGAAACCCCAGCTAAGGAAAGAACAAGGGTGGGTTTAAAATGGTGGAAGATCAGCATACCGGCAGAAAAAGACTTTCATGGACATGTCTTTAATCTTTCCTGCTTCCAGCCCTTAATAGCAGAACCTGATTCAAAGACTCAGTGATTGATTTCCAACCCAGACACAAAGCGACAGGCTCATTTTCGAGTATTGCACAGCTATAATTCCATGTTTTATTTGTTATTATTTTAACCTGCTGATGGAGCGGGGCTGTATTCAAGGTAGCAGGTAACAACTCTGGCTCGAGGCATTATTTAGAGTGAGGTATTTAAAACGAGAGCCTCATGCCTCTTGATATTTATGAAGAAGATGTGCCTGTAGCTGCAGTGCTCGTATCTTATTTGTTTGTTGTTCAAACAAAGGATCAGGAAATTGGATGCTGTTTCTAGCAAGTGATATCATCTTGATGGTTAAGGGAAGGCCACTGGTCTTTACATGTTTCTCCAGCAGAGCAATGAGGAGAGTTGTTTCCAATTCAAGGGGAGTGAGTCACCTTGGAAAGTGCTTCATCTCTGTAATCAGGGAAAGGCCCCACTTCATAAACCCACAGGACAGAAGAGGCTCTCGAAAAGGGCTGAGCAACATCTTTGTGCAGCTGGGATGCCTCCCACTAAAAACTTGTTTTCTGATTTGCAGGAAGATTTCCCCATTTCTTGCCTTTATTACTCTTCTAATTTAAGATCAAATAAAGAAGTCTTGCATTGGAGAACATCACACGATGTTTTTCTCACTCAGAATAAGGTTCTTGGAAGGAAAACCTTCCAGTGAGAGCCCTCGTGCCACTGGAGACCAGTATGAAAAATCCTGCTGTCGTTGTCAGGGCTTTTGTGGGATTAGGGCATGTTTATGTAGCCAGAACTGAGAGTCACGCTGGGTGCCCCCTTTTCTAGGCCAGAGAAGTGCCTCGGCCCAATCCGGCCTCTCTGAAGAGACAACGCCTGAGTGGTTTTAAACCTCAGCTAACTTACCTCGCCTTGCAGCACGGCTGCACAAAGGAGATGGTGCACAACTTGCTGCACTCTATGAACTTGCCTGTGAGCTCCTAAATCACTCTGGCAGCTTGAATAAGTTCATTCAGCCTGAGCAACTGAGCCTGCTGCAGCAGCAGAAGCCAAGGAAGAGCCTATTTGCTCAAGCTATGAAGTTTAACCTCTGCTGTGCTACTGTGCAGCAGAGAGCAGTGGCATTTGTGCTCCCAACAGCAAATGAGCAGTAAGTGGTGATTTCTGGATGCTGCCCAAATCCCCCCCAAGACAGGAGCACAGCAGAATTTCCTCACACAGACCAACAGTTTATGGTGAGATGCCGAATGTCTCCGCAAAGCGTTCGGCTGTGATTCCAGTTCCCCATTAACCGTGTAGAAGACCAAGTGCTGTCTCCTCAGAAAAAGCTACAACCTCTGTAGGGCTCTGCAGTGAGAACCAACAGACTTCAGGCCAGTGGATTAAGCAAAGGCAATTTGAAGCTGATCCGGTGTTATCTGCTTCTTAAAGATCTTTCATTTTCTAGTCTTTCTGACTGAGCCCTGGTCAGCAAGCACTGGCGTGCCTGGAGCCCACACCGAGTGCAATATGAAGACTCTGAGTCCTGTCCCTGTACCAGCTGGTGACTCAATGGATGTGCAAAGCACAGGACCACAGCCCCGGTCACATGCAGGGCACCCGGAGCGCTGGTGTGACTCACAGTACACACAGCAAGAGACATGTAACTACTCTGCAACCTGCCAGTTTGCCAATCCAAGAATGAAAGGGGATGAATTAAATATATATCCCACCCAAGCTGCTACCAGTTCTATTTTGCCAGAGTTTTATTCATAAAAACAATCTCTGGTGCCAACTCTGGTTCCCAGCCAGGGCTGCAAACTAATGAAATTGCCTTTTATACCAAGCGTGCGAAGGAGCCTCCTCTGACTGCAGGAGTGGGCCAGACTCCTCGCTGCCA
Source organism: Chloroceryle amazona (assembly GCA_027560015.1). Taxonomy (NCBI): domain Eukaryota; kingdom Metazoa; phylum Chordata; class Aves; order Coraciiformes; family Cerylidae; genus Chloroceryle; species Chloroceryle amazona. Next base: position 26,647 of record JANHFX010027865.1, read on the forward strand.
GCCTTCTGGGGGTGGTGGTAGCCAGGTCCTTATGGACTTGACAGCAAATGGGATGCTGAATTGAGGGCAGAGCTAAAATTGCTGGAACAGCTCGGAATCCTTTCCAAAACAGAGACTGCAACAGTGAGAGGTTGGTGAGGGAGGCCCCATCTCCCCCGACGCCCTGCAGCCCTTCAACTGTCCCAAAGGGGTGGAAGGACAGGGGAGGAGCAGGGGATTAGCTAAGTGTGTAGAAGAGGAGTTCTTAGAAAAAAAAGACACCTCTCTAGTCTTGAAGAATGCTAACCCCTGCTCCTGCTCAAAGGCATTCTGATCTGGTTTATTCCCAGTGATTTTCCCCAACCCTCAGCACCAATCCCTTCTCAGCAGCACCACCCAGGGCATGCAGAGCCACCTTACGTTAATTTGGGTGTTAACAAGGGAGCGGGTGCAGGGTGAAGCTCTACTTTAATGGAGAGGAAAGGGAGGCTGGGCCACCTCGGGGCTGGTTCTTGCTCTGTGCATTACTGATGCTCCTGGTTCCCTGGTGTAGACAGAGCTGCACAGCTGTGGGCCCACAGGGTGGCTACAGCTGGCCCTGCTTACAGAGCCCATCTGCCACCTACCCAGCCTGCTGAACACCCCTCCTACGTGTTTGCCATCACGGCTGTCCCAAGCCCAGAGACCAGGCAGGTCCCTACAAGGAGGAGAGATTTTCCTGGAACAGAGAGGAAAATCCTCCCATGGCAGGACTGTGAGAGCTGAGGCACTTCAGCCCTAGCACGGATCACTATCCACAAGTCAGCTGCTTGAAAATGATGTGGTAAGGCTAATTTGGAAGCACTGTATCCTTTAGTGGCTCAAAACGGCAACGTGTCTGTGCTTCAGTTTCCCACTGCAGAGAAAGGAAATGACAGCCCTTAGTGCTGAGAGAGTAAATTAAACCTGAGAGGTGTTCATCTACCACAGCGATGGGACTAAGAGAGAGGCAAGACAGCAGAAGGAAAGCAGGGACTGATGCTGATGCAACTGAGCTGCAGCTGATCATCAGAGCCAGGCACTGCATCCTACCTCTGGCTCTGGACCATCTCCGAGGCACACGCGTTTAAACTCGAGGCAGAGCTGTGCAGCGTGCCCAGCTTGTCTCTTCCACTCAGCCTCTTTCTTTTCCCTTTGCAAATCTGCCGTCAGCCTTTTTTTTCCACCAAACGTGGCCCTCTTGTGTTCACAGGAGAAATCTGGAGAAACCAGTAACAACAGCTCTTGAGTACGAGAAGGTTATTAGGAGAGTGGCTTTTCCACACCCTCAACCCCATCCACGTGGCTCAGGGAGAACCAAGCAGCATCCCACAGGCATCTGCCCCCAATCCCACAAGTAGGGCTGAACATCAACTCGAGCATCACAGAGATTCTGCCTCCCCTCCCACCACCACCACCCTCTGGTTTGGAAACAAAGACTCCTGAGAGGTTTTGCAGATCTAAACATGCAGTGCTTGGAAGAAATGAACCCCAGATGCTATTATCTGCAGGGTGGAGAGGAAGGAAGGTGGTACAGAATATAGAACAGTCTGGGGTCACTCCGCGTGTGTGTACGCACGGGAATGTATGGCCGCTCGCGCGCAGAGCGAGGCTGCACCACAGCTCAGCCGTACAGAAATGAAACGAGCAGTCGTTTATATCGGGGTTTCCATAGAGACCAAGTTTTGTGAGAATTAAGGTGGCATGATTATGTATGTTCTGAAGGGCTTGGGATAAAAATAACCTCGCTAAGCATTGCATGGACTAATTAGACAATGATCCTTGACTTCAAGCTTTCCTTGGTGATAGAGTTAACCTGGGCTCCTGGGCTTTCCTGTGCCTTACCAGTCCCTGCTCATGTGCACTGGAGGGAGGGTGAAGCTCCTGAAACAGCAGCAGTGATCCAGAGCCCCAATGTCCAGCCCCCCAGAAGGCTGTTAATGTTCTTCAAAGGCTCGTCACTCACTCCCGCTCTGCCACCTCAAGCAGAAGCAATGTGTGCTCCAGCCCTTCTGCTGTCAGACCTGCTGTCACCACCAGCCAGGAGAAACACTCCGGGTCACTACAGTGGGCTTTTGCTGTGGTTTTGCAAAATTAAGAAGGAATTAGAATGGTAAAGAGGAGCCTTGTGATGAGCACTGGTTGGATTTCCACCAGCCACGGTAAGGAAAGACTACCCCATAGGTAACCCACGTCACCGAAACCAGTCCGAAAGCAGAACCTTGATGGACTCTGCAGCTTCAGACAAGGCTGGTTGATCTCCTGTGATTTTCAGGAGCTCCAGAGGGCACCAGGGAATGTCACACAGAGGGCAGAAGGAAGGATGGAAGCACATGGTTGCTTTGCTCTTTACTAGCCCCTGGGAGAAATGCCCTGACGTTGATCGAACACGGCTGGCAAACCCAGGTACAAGCAAGAAAACAAAACACTACGAATGGGAAGATCTCTGGTGGCATCACCCACCCTGTGCTATGATAGAACAATTGCTCAGTCTCAACTAAATCTTTAATCCCTTAGAGACTGGGTGGCTTTTGTTCCTACTTACTGTTAAAAAATGCATTTTGGATGGCAGGTCAGAAATAACTGCTCCTGCACTTGGGTGAAAATGGTGGTATGGGAAAATTCCTCTGTTGAACAATATCCTCTCAGTGCTTCACTTTGGGAAAAAAAAAAAAGCATTTTTGTTTAGAACTGCAGTGAGAGGCTAAACGCATCCAAGAAAGGAACAGAAAGTTTTGCTTCGGCGTGGAACAAATACAACTCTTTGAGGCCAATTCCTTCTACTTCTACTTTGGCAAGGGATAATGGAAAAAGCTTTGTTTCAGGTGGCCTCCCAACCCCCCTAAATACATCACTCTCCAGTTTCCTCCAGTTAAAGCCATGAAACAAATGAGAAATTTCTCACTCAGCTGCAGCCCTTAGCCAGAAGAGCAATTTCCGTGCTGCCCTCAGCCCAGCTGTCTCACAGTCTGGCTATCTAACAAGCCACAGTGACTCCCAATCTATTTTTCCTAAAGCAAATTCCTAATGATGGTTATGAAAACCTCCTTATGGTTTCCCAGCTGATGCAAAAGTACCATACAGGCCATGATTCACACACGAACCTTTCTAAAAGCAGCCTCTGAATTTTGAGGCTATGGGTGGGTCCCTTCCAAAGGACCCCAGATGGGCTTTTGGGATGAGGAAGAGCAACACCTTCCCCAGCAAATCCCCTGCCTCACAGCTGACCACTGCTTCAAGCAAATGCTGACACCTCCTGTGTCACCAACTCTGCCTTGTTTCCTTTTTGATGGCTCTCACACAAAGACTGAGGGGGGGGAATTAAAAACAATTCCCTGACAGACAGTGGCAAATGATAGTAAAGATGAAGGGCTCCGGATCCACTGTCGTTTGAGAAATGGGGAAAACAAATAAAGAACAGTTTTGATTCACAAAGAGCTCCAGGAGTTCCTCAGGCAGGATGGAGATTTCTGCTTCTGTGGGATCACCACGAGAGCTTGGAAAGTGAATTATTAGAGGAACGTCTTCCCCCTTGCGCAGAATAATCCCCTGTGACCTCCCCTCTCTGAAAGACCATTCTTGGCAATGGTAGTGTAGGTCTGGTGTAGCACCACTGATATCTGAGTGTGCCTCGTGCTTTCCTTGGGTGCAAATGATCAGAGACTTGGGCATCTATTTCTGCTTCCCACCGTACCCCCCGACAAAAGATCAAACCTGCCTGAGGAAAACGGAGAGCTGCAAGGGCTTGAGTTTAATTCAGGCAGCCAACGTGCTCCTCTCTGCACACAGCACCGGGGCTCTGGCATCTACAAAGGTTCCACGTGATGCAGAGTAAACCTGAGTCAGGCCCACAAAGACACGACCGATGAGGGCAGGAACTGGGAGGCAGGAGATGTCTGGCAGACAACGTAGGCTTAGAATGTCCTGTGTTGCTCTCCTGTCGGCACAAGGTGGAGGGGGTGTGACGTGGTTTGACTTGAGCAGCAGCAACACAACTTTCCTCCTTCTAAATCAGCAAGTTTCCAACTCATCACCTGTTCTCAGTACAGCCAAAGAATTGGCAAATCGATGTATTTTTAACCTGGTCTTCTATCACACCAGGTTCAGGTGACCAGTGTGTGCACACTCACACGTGTGAGTCTCTATCCTTTCCCTTTTTCCTTATCCCCCTTTAATTTTGAACTCATTGACCAATCCAAGTCTGACAGGGGCAGAGGGCTCAAAGAGGCTAAACCCCGAGACATATGGTGAAGACAGAAATCTGATCAGGGCTGGCAGGCACTGTAATGAAGAGAAAGTCTGAAGTGTCGGCTCAACCCTTACTATACCCACTAGAGATGCCATCCCAGAAGGGACTGAGCCAGAGAGAGCTTTGCAAGTGGGTGTTCTCTGAGCCACACACAGACAATGCACCTCAAACTCTCCTTCAGATTTCTCCTCTGTCCCAGCACCCTGCTGTCTCCAAGAGCTGTCTCCAGCTCCACCAGAGCTGCCAGGATCAGCTGCTCATCCAGTGAGCTGATTATAACCCCACTGGTCTCAAAAAGGCATCTCTAACCTTGGGAGAACCGCAGCAATTGCCAGTGTCTCAAGGATCCAGTAACACAAACGTGCCCATTTACTGACATACCTGAGTTTGCCTTGACTTGTACCAATGGATGAGCCTTAGGTCATAAAGCTGCAGAAGAATTAGGACTGAGTTTCCAGCTGCTCTCTCCTAAATCCAGGCCTCAGCCTCACCTTATCAGCACCCCCCTTACAGTGCCTCCGATCTGTGGGCAGAGGCAGCCCCCCCGTGCCAGGCTCTGTACAAACACAACCATTGCTGGCTGCCTCAACTTGCTCATCGTCAGCTCAGACAACAACTACAGCAGGAACTTGCCTGACCCTCCCCGCTCCACCAGACTCGGCCTTTTCTCAGCAATTATCTCCTGCAAAAGGAAAAGCAGCTCGGTGTTCAGCTGTCAATACACGTGAAGGATCCTTGACCCCCCCCACTGCGGGAAGATTCGCACCAGCTGCCGCAGGTGTTGCCAGGGCTCCTGGGGAAAGAATACAACAAAAATCCTCCGTTGAAGGTCATCAGGCACAAAGTAGCACGCGAAAGAGTGGGCAGAGCACACCTAAGATTAATGGCACTTCAGGGTTTAGATCTGTCGGCGCTGGGAGGGTCTGTGGAGAGAGCCAATAAAGGCTAATGTGATTTTACATACAAATGAATCATTTCAAGGAATGAAATGCCCTGAACAAGCCTGTACGTGGCCACGCTCCTGTCCTGAGGAGCACGGGGAGGTATCCTCCGCTGATTTGCAGAGAACATAATTAACGAAGCGAACTCACATTTTTCGCCGGCTGAGCCCGTGGGTTTTTGCAGCCCTGTGCTCAGGTGATAACGCCAATGTCAAGGGCATGGCTGGGGCAGCGTGGTCCTGTGTGCAAGGCAGCCCAGGCTCTCCCCCTTGCTCTGACACTGGAGGCTGCGTGGCCTTGGAGAATTTCTGCCCCCTCTCAGCACCCCTTTTAAAATGAGGATCCTGACACCGTCTGCTTTTGTAAAGTGCCCTCAGAAGCAGCAGCGAGGGGCACTGCATCACACAGCGTTATTGCTCTCATTCCTTCCCCTGCCCTCCTCGAGGTAACATCTGAGCATCTTCTCGACCTGCACAAAGTGATACGACTCCTGTCTGTCGTCTGCGACTCCTCGACGATCCCCAAAGGGAAAATTAGATACGTGGTGGCATGGTTTGTTTTTGGCAGGGTTGTTTCACGTCTGGGCTCCATTTCTGGACGAAGGGCTCCCTGTGTGTGTTGCTTTTTTTAGCCAGCTACAGCGCTCTGTGTCTATGTGAGAGGAGCGAGGGTGATAAGCTGCTTGGAAACCAAGCAACAGGCAGCCATTTCACAGTTTGGGGTCAGGCAGACCTGGCATTTAGAGGCAAAATATGCTTGGAAGGGGCAGTTTCACTGACTCCAGTGGCACCAGGCTAGAGAAAGCTGGGTTAGGGCTGGGCCTTGGTCTGCTGAAATCCTCCTGGGCTCTTATTTCCATCTTATGTCTTAACTCCTGTCCCCCTCCTGAGATTCAGGAGAGAGAGGGAAGAAATAGGCATTGAAAGTTCTCCTTTCCTCTGCTCCCACTCCCAGCTGAGGCACTGACCTCTCTCACTCGTGCATGGGAACATTCCCCTGCCACTGGCCACACTGTTCCTCCAACCACCCAAAGGGAAGCAGCCTTGGCAGCGCTGCCCCATGGTCATGAGTCAGGTGACCACCTCCTGCTGAAGGCTTCATCTTTAATGCACTGGGCTGGAGAGCACACACAATTCCAGCTGGTCACGTAGAGGGAGCGTTGCTGAGCATCAGGAACTCCGACCTCTCTAAGCCTCCAAGGCAGGAGAAGGTGGGCATGCCCCTCATCCAGCTGCCTTCCTCCACAACCAGCTCGTAAAGAAGCTGAGATGGGGATTCACAAGCTCCAGCTGATGTCTGGGGCATGGGCAGCCTGGTACCTCCTGTGCTTTCTGTTAGCAGAGGTGCTGCAGGAAAGCAGAACACAGGATATTGGCCTCAAAAAATACCTGGGACTTTTAAATTATTTTTCCAAATAAATGGTTTTCTTTTCTTTTTCGAAAGCACTTTTGCAAAAAAGTACCATGAAAAGTTTGGGGTTTTTTTTTTATTTCAGGAACATTTGATTTTAGGATCTTTCTGAAAGCACCAAACAAAAAATTGACTGCTCTGGACATAACTTTGAAATGAGAATTTCCCCTGACCTTCATTCTCCCTGTCATAAAAAAAAAATCTATTTCATGGGCCATTTGGAAAATACTACTTTGGGGATTTTTTTCCCCTTCAGATTCAGAACAAACCCCACATTTTTACAACCTCAGTATTCCCTCTCCTCAGTGCAGGCTTGTGCTGAGACCTCCTCGTTCTCCTGCAAGGCACCTACTCGGCCAGCATCAGGCGTGGACGGAGCCTGCAGCTCAACAGTTAACTTGGTAATACTCCAAGGATTTTGTTTAGAGTTTTATAGCATTACATACCAGCCTTATTGGATTTAAATGGCTTAAATTAACTGGGTTATTTAATGGATTGTCCAGATTAGGGAGGAATCTGCAAGGCTGTTACTTGAAGAAGAGCAGCTGCATTGGAAGAAAAGATTTCCAAGTAACATTAATATCCTGGAGGCTCACAAGTCCTGACAGGCCACTCCTGTCCTTTATTGACATTCTCTCATACGTATTTAGCCAGGTTTGTGTTTAGTTTAATAATCTCCTGAAAGTTTAATTGTTGCTTTATTCATCCATGACCTTTCCTTCTCATCTGGAGACATATTATTGCTAATCTACAAATTTCAAGAACCAGATTTATTTGCAAAACCAATTATTCTGCTATGCAAATCTCTCCTCTTCCTGCAGCCTGCTTGAGCAGGGCTTTTTTACAGCCACCATAAGATATAGAGACTATTCAAATATTTAAATGTAAAATTTATCTATATTTCTTTTCAAGCATGCCCAGGTTCTATGTGGTGCGAAGTTAATTAAAATCTTCAGAATCAAAAGCAGGTTTCCTGACCTTGATCCAGACCTGACAGACTCTAACCTCCAAAGTCCTCACTTAACCACGAGGGAACTGGTATGACCAGCAAAGCAGAAATCACTTCACTATTGGTAAACTTCTAATAGAGAAACACGTCCTCTCCATTAGTGTCAGACGTGACACCACCAGTTCAGTCCCAGAGACACAGATGTAGGTTTCCTGAGCTGCCTGCAGATGCCTGACGTGGAGGAGATGCAGAAAAAGGCTCTGAACGAGAGTCTTTGCTACAGAACATTCTCTGTGGGACCATCTCCATGCTCCCAGAGTGATGCGTCCCCTCAGCCTCAGGGATTGCCATCCTGCTAGCACAGGGTGGGTGACACAATGCATTATTTGCCTCTGTGGGTCCAGGGACTCGAGCCCTCTTCCCAAACAATCTGCGACTGCTGAACTTCACATCAACTTCAGCTGTCCCCTGCCTCAACTTCCCCACCTCAGGCAATGGCAGGAACACAAGCTGTTTGTGTTCACTCGGGTTTTGAAGTGGTGAAATGCCACCTACTATAATCCCCCTGCCCAAAAGCACAGCCAGCATCCTATGACCATGGAGCATCAGTGCAGCAATTACAGGCAACCAAGAAATCAACATTTATACTGAGCCTTATGTCAGCGAGCGGCGTTATCAGGGAAGCTTGCACAATTAAACCATAATTTAGTGGATGGATGGTAAGTCATTTACAGATGAGCAAATTAAGAAAGCATTAGCCACCAGATTTGAGGGAGAGGCAACGTGGGTGCCAGTCAGTGAACAGAGATGTTCTGCCTGTGCTCCCAGAGCTCACCCTGGCACTGTGTCTGCTTACCCAGAAGCAGCCCCAGCTCCTCCAGAGCCCACCTCATGGCTCCAGGGGGTTCTGGACTCCCCCCAGCACTGAGGGCCCCAAGTCTCTCAGAGCCTTTGGCTCAGCTGTTACCAGGTAGCTGCAGAGAAGCCAGGATCCACTGGTCCTCTCCTGGCTAACTCTGAAGATGTGCAGAAGGAAGCAGAAACAAAGAGGGAGGAGATTTTGAGTCAGAGGTGCCGCAGATAATTCAGAATTATGTTTGCTGAGAAAAAGAGTCTTTATTCTTGCCCCAACACGTGACATGTTTGCAGTCCTAGGCCTGGAAAAAACAACCAAAGCAGCATGAGCTACAGATGGCTCCGACAGAAACGTACCCCAGCCTGCCAGGAGGTGCCACGGTTCACTCAGCTACATACCCACTGGGATCTGCCTGAGAAAGAACCACTCCCGACTGTTTTGCTTTGAGTTGAGAAGACAAAAACGGTGCCAGATCTCGCCAAGAAATCACCACCATCAGATTGACGGACGGGGAACAACGCCAGTAGTCTTTCATTGCAATGGAATTCCTTGCACACATGAAAAAAAGACTGGAAATGCATGGTGTTTGAGCAGCCATCCTCTGAAGAGGGGGAAGGAAGGAGGGTGAGGATAGTTTGGTTCCTCGAGATGAAAGAGGGAGAGCTCTGCTTTAGTCAAGCAACTGCAGGTGAATCCTACACATTGTGTCTGGAACCGCCCCTTTTCCTTGGCTACCTGCAGAGCTCAGAGATGGGAACTGGACATCTCCTGGCAGCCAAAGCCAAGGAAGTCAAGCACACCGCTGGCTTCAGTGAGCTCTAGCTCAAGCTTCCTATATTTCAGATATGAGTGGCTTTAAGCTGTTTTCTACAGTCTGTGGATTGTTTCTCTTGCTCAAATAATTTAGCGTTAACCTGAGGCTGTGGGCTCAATCCTTGCTGTCAAAACCCAGCGTGTTGCTTTGCATGCAGCTCCTGAGGGTACGGGGGAATACAGCATGAATCTCTCTGCCTCCTTCAAAGTCTAGCAGAGCTGCTTTATGTTTGTAGAAATCGACATAAATAAAACTGAACCTGACAGGCTTTACTCCCTGTTTCTCCAGTATATCCTTATCTGCACTGGATTTACCTGAGTTGGTTTATATCTAACAGCTTCAATAGGGATATGTTTACAGTGAGACAGACCCCAATAAATACCAGCAGGGATAAGGGCTTGCTCATAAATATATCCAAGCAAAGCAACACGTAACATGCAGCCTATGGGCATGGGTGAGAGTAGGGACATACCAGAAATCCCAGTCTGGGTGTCCCAGTTGACCCCCAGCTTATTTCTGCATGGTACACACACAATCTAGTGGGGGGTACTTCAAGCCCACGCTCCCAGCAGACCAAGCTGCTTTAATTCCCACTACAAATCTAAGTGCCAATGCAAATGGCTTTGTTTGCACTGCTATTTTAGCCTGAGTTAACAACTACTTTTTGTTTTTCTTTGTAAACAAGACTCCTAAAACCCTCTAATAGTGTCCAATTACACTTGGAACTGGAAATCTTCAAGGTTCCAGTGAGAAAACAGGCCACGTTCCCCCACTGCTGCATGTACCATGTCACAGGCATAAATGAAAAGTGAATTACACCACTTTTACCAGCGCAAATGATTACAGAGGAGCTGCAATCCAAGGTGAAGTGGAGCCTTTACTAGGTTTATTTTAAGCTCAGACACCATTAAACATGACAGAAACATGAAAGAAACTTCCCCTCAGTGACATCTGGATGAAAATGTGATTTTCTGGTGCCCTGCAGCTGGACTCTGGCACCTGTACTGGGCTGGCCACAGGCACTCGGTGCTGGGATAAACGTCTGCTCGAAGGGCACGACAGTGTTTGCAGTAATGGGCCACCGACAGTTACCAGAGTTGTTTGATATTTTTAGCTTTTCATCACAAACTGACTCTCATCTTGTCTTGCAAAGCTGCTAGTGAGGCAGAACTCCACTGAAACCCAACTTCTGATCTAAGCGCGTGCCTAATCCGTTAACACCGAACCCACTGGAGAGCAGCGGGTAGCACTGCTCTGCTCTAATGCATATTCAGCTGAGCTCAAGGCAGTAGGAGAACTGGGCTGTGGTTTTAACTGGGCAAAACCTTCAGCGGCACTGTCAGCTGATTGCATCACCGCTGCGCTCTTTATTCCCATCCTCGTGCCATCCTGCACAGAGCTGACACAGCCAGCTACGTGGACAGGCTGAGAAACGGCCCAGAAAAGTGGATCAGCTTTAAAGAAAAGTGAACTTTTCTTTTTTTTCTGGGCTATTGTTCAGCCAGATCAATTCCACAATTCACTTGCCACACGCAGCCACATCAGCGCAGCGCACAACGCGTGCCCTTGGGGATGAGATGGATCTGGGAGAAGCAGGGACTCCCCAGGTCTGTTCCTGTCATCACGGGCTTTGTTGTACGATGCCACGTGCTCCAGACCTGTCTCTCCAAAATAGGTGTTGGCCTCATCGCTTCCCAAAGCCGCAGCGAGCAACAGCAGCCTTTTAAGTGACATCAGCGTTCAGCTCCTCTGCCAAAATCTTGGGATACAAGATCTTTTGTCTCCAGACTACACTCATCTTTTCCACTTCTCCTTCAAATACGATGGATCTTCTAATTTGTCACATAGCCGGTGGTTTCCAAACATCAGTTACCCAATAATCTGTTACTGGGAGGGGGGGATGCTATTCTTTGGGTCAATTGGTGAGTCATTTGGCTTGCCAGTCACCCAAGTTTCACTCACTTGGAGACAATATATCTGAGCTATAAAACCTTCACCTCGAAACATAACTCACCAAATTTAGTGACTAGGCTGTCATCACCGAGAGCAACGATCCTTAACCCCTTATCTAGCTCTGGGGAATCATTATCTGCAGTTGTTAATTTGTGCTTGTTTTAAGTAATAAAAACGTATTTCTTTCTGCTAAAAATGTGTTACTAATTCTGCTGCGGCTTCATTATTCTGTTTCATGCTAAGAGTTGTTATTTTTCTTGATTTCTCATCGCATTGACATTCACATAAATAGCAGGTATGACTGGGATGGAGCGTGGCGTTGCCCTTACCTCATCCATAGTAATCTTCCTCCTTTTAGCACCATCTCTCAGGCTTCATCTTTCAAATTGACTTTGGTTTGCACCAATCTGGCTACATTTATGTACAAAATAAACCTCTCAGAAGCAACGGTGCAGGGCCTAGCAGGTTTCAACTTGCATCTATTTCTCACTGAAATGCAGTGAAGGCTGGAGGCAGGTCCTCACACTAAGTCATATCAACCAGGAAGGAGCCTCAAAAGTGTGACTCAGCTCACAGAGAACAGGAATATTCCCAGGCAGCTGTGGGCTCTGGTTGGATGAGAACAGTCAGGCTGAAGGCTGGACATCAGTCACTAATATTGAGAGGGGAAAAAGAAAAGTCCCAGAAAACAACCAAGGCAAGCTGACCAAGTTGGGAAGATAATCATCCACAAACTTCTAAGGCTAGAACAATGACCCCAAAACCTTGAAGCAATCAGCTGGGAAGATGTAATTCAGCCAGTGAATGGAGTCACACTAGTGCCCAGTTCTGTGGCAACCTATTCTCTTGAAGAAGGAAGAGAGTTTAATCAGTCGGGGTTCAAAAAGCAGGCAGCTCATGTCAGAGGAGAGCAAAGCTACTTGTACCCTCATCACAGGCGAACAAAGGATCAGGGAAGACAAAACAATTACAAGCAGCTAATGAAATGGACACTCAGGAGCACAGACATCCCCTGAAGGTGTAAAGCCAAGCTGACAGTGAGGGGTGCAGGAGGAAGGAGAACCAGGGGCTGCTGAGAGGGCAGCAGGACCAGCCTCCATCTCCCCACGTGCTGGAGTCCTCGGTCCACTCTGAAAGAGGAATAGCCCAGATCTAACAGTGCTCTGAAGATGGTGTGGTGTGGGCACCAGTGCCTCTCCAACCTCCTTCGTGGCTTGTGCTGCAACCACCAAACTGCGGAGGAAACATTGAACTTATTTCCAATTCCTCAGCTCAAAAGCACCAGTGCCAGCAGTTTTAGGATGGCTGCTCCTGCCCTTCCTGCTCCTCTGGAGCCCTGACGCTTGCTTTGTGGGGATATGTTCACCAAAACATCAGCTCGGAAGAAATAATTGCCCCAGGGAGCCCCGAGACACAGTTGTGGGGAGAGGCAGATTAGAGGAATCAGTCTCATTTTCCACTGGAGCAGCTGGGAATGTGTCCATGCTGTGGGCGACCGTGTCTCAGCTGAGACAGGTTACGAGCAGCTGATGGAAAGGAATGTCTCAAACTGCTCCAGTGCCTGCCACTGCCCAACCACTCTGTGTGCCGAGACACGGACATCCAGAGGGACGCTCCCTCTGCTCTCCCTGCACTCTGGGGAACAGGACAAAACAGAAGAGGCTTTGCCATCCCTCCTTTTACCAGTGGGGCTGCTGAGGCCAACCGTCCCCCACAGGACGGTGGTCTCCAACTCCACGAGGTACTTTGGGGTCCCGGAGCCAGAGTCCACAAGGGTTGTGCAAAGTCTGGAGCAGGAACACATCACATGAAGTGCAAGACTCTGCCGCTCTCCGCAGGGCTGTGGAGAACCGGACACTTAATTCTGCTGTTGTTGATTTGCTTTTTTTGCTCACTCCCCATCGCGAGCAGGAGGTCGGCAGCGGCAGCTGGAAGGTCTCTGGGGTGGCACGGGGGGGCTGTATTTGCAGCGAGCAAGAGATAATTATCTCCTGGGAAGCAACCACTGGGCTGGTTTCTTAGAGAACAATGCTTATCTTTCCATCTTGCCTGATGATGCCTTATCATTACCCAATCCTCCTGGGCTCCGCAGACATTAGCTAATCTTGTGATAAGAGATTAAGAGAAAAGCCAAGACACGTTCCCAGCCATGAATGGCAACTCCCCCAAAGCCTGGGTGTGTGACGAAGAGACCCAGAGACACTTTACAGGCCTTGCTCTGGTTGAAAGGCTCAGGCAGAAACCTGATTATTCCCGACTGACCTGCTGGGTACTTAGTCATGGTCGTTCAAGTTGTTTTAAGAGGAGAAAAATATTATTATTAGGAGAAGCTGCGCTAGAACAGTATAGCAATGACAGCTAGTGCTTTGATAATGCCCGTGGAGAGGTAAGTGTGCCAGAGGGTAAAGCAGCATTCTGGTAACATTTCTTGCATGCAAAAGCAGAGCTGCCTCTAACAGGAAGGTCAGGCTCTTCCTATAGGTTGGGATAAACCACACGAAAGAGGTACATTTTTAACAGCTACTCCTCGATAAAAATAGCTGCAGTTACGCACACGCATCACTGGAAGCAGAAAGGAAATGCAAAGCTGCCCTGAGCGCAAGTGCTTCGAGAAGGGGAAGAGAGGAGGAGGATTCCTGGTTTAATTTGGAGAGGGGGTGAGAAGCAGGGCAGAGAAGGAAAGTCAAACACAACTGTGTCTGTCTTTTGGGGAAGCAAAGACATGGAGCAAGTTGTGTTGATGCACAGAAGGTTTGGAGGTTCTGTTTTAGGCTGTGGGTTTCTCCTCTGCTCTAAAACCCATGACACATCCAGGGGAAGAAAACTGCCTCGAAGATTCTTGACTTCAGCACCAGCTTCCTCCCAACAAGAGCAGCCCACAGTATCTCCTACCATGGTCAAGACGTCAGAGCATTGAGCAGCAAAATGTAGAACTCCCCACTCTGGGAGGTCCCCTGACTGACTTAGTGGAGGAAGGTGACCAAGTTTCATGGCATCGCTGCCTGTCTTTGTGGGAATCACCTTTGGGGACGTGCTCTACCTTCAGAACTTGTTATGTTACATCAGCATTAATACAGGAGCTGTGGTTTCCAGTGCTTCCAGTGTCACGCACTCTTTTCTGCACACAAACAGCACGTTCCATTAGCCCAAACTACTTTTGTTTTCAAAGGAAAACGTACCGAAGAAGAAAGAACAAAACCAACATCTCTTGCCCAGGACAACACAATTTATGTGTTTTCTGGCTCGCTTTCCACAACAGCCACAGTTTTTGATGATAAAAGTACCCCAGAAATGGTCTATGGTGCACAGAGCAAAATTCGATACAAGGACCACACAAACCAGATGATGCCTTTGCTGCAGAATGAGAGGGCATGAGGGAGAGCACCTTTCTGAGATGCATCCTGCTCCACCAACTGCAAAAATAGCAAAGAAAACCTCTCTCCTAAAACACATTTCATTCTGCATTAAACGTTACGGCTTCTGAGAGCTGCTCCCGTGCAAAACCAACACTGTTACTTATGAAACAATGCATCAAACCCACAGATGGGAATTGGCTCTCCTGGCAGCGCAGCCAAGAAAAAAACCAAAACCCTATCTCCCTTTTTTCTCCTCCTGTAACAAATGGCCTCTTTCCCCAGTCATCTGCGTAACATTTAAAGATTAATGTCTTATGTGGCACGACACAAGAGTCGTTTGCTTCCTTTTAAGAAAGCTTAAAGCTCTTTAGAGACCAGGTTCTACTTTCAGAGTTATCTGTCTACAGAGCAAACACACTTCGGATGTTCAGCCAGTTTCTTTGAAGAACGGGTTGGCTAAATGAAGGGTTACCAAGTGTGATCTTAATGGACTTTGCTTAGTTTCTGATTGGTTTTCATTTAGTTTATTGTCTGTTCTTTACATTTGCAAATGACTTGGACTGTGAACAGAGCCTTGGATGGAAAGACAATCTGCAGGCAGCAAGGAAGGGTTGTGCTGTTTAATGGCCAAGGAACCAGCCAGGGACTGGGGAAGCCTGAAGTGCATTGTACGCTGCCACTCTTCAATCCACTGCCTGCCGTTCCTGAGCTGCCTCACGTCCATAAAATGAGGGTAAAGATACAGTTCCCAGGACCCCCCCCCCCAAATCACTCTGGATAACTGGCATCAACCTTTGCTCTAACCAACTCCAGATTTAACCGCTTGCTCTCCAAACCACTCTTCAGCCCCTACAACCCAGGACACTGTACTCTGACACCCTCACCTTTGTCAACAAGGGAAGCCCAGACAAGCAGTTTAGGCTACAATTCTTAACTTTCAGCTCACTTCTGATTCCCTTCAGCATGTGCCATTCCTCAGTCTCGCCTGGCTTGCTGAGCTGGTGTGCAGCTGCCAAGAACACTGGTAAAACACCTGCAGGAGTCTTCGACAGAAGTTACTTCTGGGAAACATTAAGTATTATTCTGATTATCCTATCAGAATGACAGGACGGGCAGAATGACAAGAGTCAAGTGACAGGCCACACATTGCCTGCTATTGTCACTCCGCAGAGACCTGTGGCAAAGCAAAGCAACTGTACCAGGAAATTCCTCAGAGAATTTCTTGTTAAACAAGAAAGAAAAATACTGGAGGAGGCCGCCAAACTCTGGCTGGTTTTAAATGCAACAGTCCAATTGCTTCAAAACCTTTTTCTGGTTGGCGCTGGTATTTTTCCTTCCACAGGATGTTTGGAAATTTATACCTTTGTTTTGAAAGGGACCACAGCTCTTCCCCGTGGGATTCCCCGCAGAGCAGAGGCTCCTGTGGCAAGCCAAGGCCTTATGCCAGCCCCGCGCGAGCCAGGGAGCTCTCCTGAGCACGGGAAGCTGGCAGGGGACATTTTCCACTCCTTTCGAGACATTTGTAGGCTGCCAGAGCAAAGCAGAGGGGCCTCGGTGTAATGGAAACCTTGTCCCCAGAGAGGAAATGTGAACAGAATCCTGCCCTGTCTTGAGGCCCTGGAGTTTTGGGGGGAAAAGGTGACTTGCTCTGTTTGTACAGTTGCAGTTACAGAAATGGCTTAGCAAAAGAATAAAATAAAAGCAACGGCACTTCCCCTCACAGCTCCCTCTTTTTCTTGTGTGAGCCTTATTTGCTGACACGGATAAGTTTTGCTGATGTTAGCACTACAAAATGGCTGCAGCTCCTGGAGCGGGAGAAGCGGTCTGGGCTGCATTATATGGGGACAGGGACACGCTGGGGGTGAGCCCAGCAGAGCAGAACCTGTCTGGCTTACCCAGTGCTGTGCCTCAGTCGAATTCCACTGGTTTCAGAGGGGTCTCTCCTGATTAACATCAGCAGAGCATAAGAGCCTGGCCCTTCCCTGCCACAGCTTTGGCATTTGCTACAGCAGAGATGGGATCAGGCCCTGAACAGAGCAGAATGAGGCCTTCTGAGGCTCTGTCTAGATGAAGGCTGCAGAATTTGGTCTTTTTGTCAGGACTTGGGTGTAGCTGCTCCCCCCCCGTCCCTCCACTGCCTCTTTCCAGCTGGGAGAATAACACTTTGGCGAGTCAATGATAAAA
Source organism: Chloroceryle amazona (assembly GCA_027560015.1). Taxonomy (NCBI): domain Eukaryota; kingdom Metazoa; phylum Chordata; class Aves; order Coraciiformes; family Cerylidae; genus Chloroceryle; species Chloroceryle amazona. Next base: position 43,356 of record JANHFX010027865.1, read on the forward strand.
TGGTTTAATGTAATAAACATGAATCTGTCAGACTCAAGTGCCCTAAAATATTCCAGGCTGCAAACGCAGGACCAACAGCGAGCTTGTTGATACAGCCTCAAGCCAGAACTAATCAGACATAGACACCATTTGCTTTCAATAGAAATTATATTCAAGAGGGCTGCTTCCTGCTTGCAGGGGAAGATGGGAGGTGCAGCAGAGCGATGTGGCACGCTGAAAGCAGAGAGCTCTCTCCTAAACATCCCAGGGTTTCAGCGGCTTGCAGGGAAAGAGGCTCACCATTTGACTAGAGATCCTGCTGACTCAGCTCGCAGCTGAAGATCTTCCCGGGAAGCAAAAAAAAACCCATACAAATAAATAAAAGAGACCTTTTTGTGCACGGGGTTGTAAATAACAGTACAAAAGCAGACTCAGCAGCCAACAGGCTGGGGCTATAAAACCACACGTGTTGGTGCTGCAGCAGGACAGGCAAACAGTCCTTTACCTCCTTGATCTGGCACAGAGATAATATTAATTAGCCTTTCAAGTGGCCCTTTGATGCCCAGGAAAGCCAATGTCGCTGGGTTCTGGAGTCTCTGCAGGCAGGCTCAGAAAAGAACTGGCAGGAATTCAGTGCAGATGCTTTCCAACCTCTGTTACGCTGGGTGTAAATCCAGCCCAGCGCTGCTGACAGGAGAGGAGTTTGTGATTTACATCAGGGAAAATGAGAGCAGAATTCATTGGAATTAGCCCTCTGAGATAATTTGATCTGATCATTAGGGATGGGTAATTAGAAGCACTTGAGCCTGTAGCCACACACATATACAACTATCCCCGAGTTAAGCAGAGGTCTGTCTAACCTTAGCTCACCACTTTCCCAACATTATTATTTTCCAGTTCTGCTTTGTTGGGCTCCTTCCAGGACCCCCTTCCTCCCCCCTGCCAAGCGACGCACGCGTTATGGAACTTTTCCTTTGAGACCTGTAGGTCCCAGCAGGATTAAACTCCAAGACCTGTTCCTACCAGATCAGCAGCTCTACTTTGCAAGCTCAAGGACTTCAGAAAACTTGGAGTGGATCCAGGTTCAAGGGAGCTCAACATAGATGTGACAAGGGCTCCCTGCTGCTACAGTAATAAATAATAATTAATAATAATTAATCACTTAATGATGAGGTTCCCTGATCCATCGTGATTACAATTTCATGGCTGATATCACCATGCTTTGAGACAGACACCGCAGGTTTGACCTTTCCTCCTCACCAGCTTTATGCTGTTTTAATTTTGTTAAGCCAAACCCTCAGCTTGTGTAAATCTGCACAGATAAAGCAACTTCTGATTTACACCAATACAGGATGGGAATCACCTCCTCTACATATTTTACCAGCCTAACAACCTAACACATAGCAAGGGAGACAGTCAAATAGAGAGTAGGACTCTCTTTGCCTTAAACTGGTGCCTCTCCCCTGCAGAGAGGAAAATAAAATCAGCTTTCAGGCTTCTAGGTACAATTGCTTCAGGGTCAAGAAGGGGAAACTCATTGTCTCCCCTCCCATGGAATTGATATTTCCCTCCTTCGGCATACCACATGGCAGCTGAATTAGTACCACGCTGCCTAATTAAGTTTGATCACCTCTGAAACACCAGATTTCAGGCAGTAAAAGAGGGACTGCATATTGGTAGCTGCAGCCCAAACCCTACCTGACTTTCTAAGGGAAAAAGAATAGGCGAGAAACACTCCTCCCACCCCTTTTAATATTCCTTTCTTCCTCCTCCTGTGGCTCTTTTCACTTTTCCAGAGGCTGCAGAAGGCTGCCTCCCTGATTGAAGCAAACTCTCTCTTAAGGCTTTATCTCTTTGACAGACTGGAGATGTTCTGGCCCAGTGCTCTGCTGTGTGGGCACCCTCCCCACTCCTGATGTTATTATCCTCCTTGCCATCGGCCTGAGTCATTTTGTGCCCCTTTTGTTACGCTTCCTAGAACGGGCTGTGATAAAGACACTTCCAGCATTGTTATTGCTTTTGCAAAGTTCTTTTTCTTTCTTCTACGGCAAAACAATAATCTAAGGAGCCATATTGGAGGTAACGTGTTACAAAGTGCCTGCTTTATTATCAGCACAATATGGGCCTGTAATCTGATAATGATAAAAATCTGCCCCTTTGCTTTGGCTCTTATCATTTAATTGGAGCGAAGGAGCACATTCGTTTGTTAATAATTTTATAATTGGTGCTATCTGCCGAGACCCATCAAAGGAACCGTACGCAACAACCGCTTTCAGTACAAACCACCTCCCTGATAAAATGAGCTTCACGGCATTTCTCAGTTCCTGTTGTGGGCTGCAGTGCGAGGGGGTCTTCGGGGCAACACAACCCACCTCTAGCACCCGCAGCTCAGTGCTAACCCCCCCACCTCTGCACCCTCCTCAGCTCCTGGCCCACTCACGGGTCTGTGTGCTGCTACTGGGGAAGCTGGTGGCTTTTGTAATCCCTTCTGTTCTGGTTTAACTAGACAGCCCAATATTTTGACAACGCAAGGATGTGTCTTTTCACACTCAAGTCTACGTGCGGCTCCCAGCCCGACTCACCTGAGGCATCTCCTCTCTCGCTCCACCATCTGCTCGTGAGCAGAGAGAAAGCAGAGACAGCTGGATCTGCACAGGGTGTGAAGGGAAGCACACGCCAAAGGGTTTGTTTCCCTCAGCAATGAAAACACTCAGGATGTGCCTACACTGAGAGTGAGGTAAGAGCCAACTCTGTTCTCAAATCCAGACCCGCACTGTTCACACCGAGCCTTAGCCCCAACTCTGTTCTCAGATCCAGACCCGCACTGTTCACACCAAGCCTTAGCCCCAACTCTGTTCTCAAATCCAGACCCGCACTGTTCACACCGAGCCTTAGCCCCGTCGCTGGGCTCTGCAGAGGAGAGATGCAGCTGAGTTCAGAACCTCAGTGCCAAGGCAAATGCAGTGGATTAGCCCTGAGTCGCCACATCCCAGTCCACCGAGTGCTGGCCTGGGCTTGGCAGCTCTTTCCCACAGCCCTTTGGCTGCGGCTGTGAACATAGCACAGCAAACCAGACAGGCCACAGCTTGGTCTTTCGCTTGAAGGTAAATAGCAAGGCTTGGCTAGTTGCCATAGCTGCCAACATCTGGACAGAACATCAGGCCATCTCATGCTGCCCTCGGTCGGGGCTGGTTTGGGACCTGTCACTCAGTTCTTGTTGCTAGGTCAGGTCTGCCCCAGGCACAGAGATGCCTCAGCCCCACTCTGTGGGAGCACACGTGAGGCTGGGGTAGTTGAGGGTGCAAGTCCTTCCCTGGAGTTCTCTACCCTGTCCCCACCACCCCTGGGTGAAATAGGAAAGGAAACTCTCGCCAAAGAAACCATAGTCCAGGGACCCTTTGAGCCCAAATGGCTGCTCATCTCTGTCCTCCACCTTTATAGCCCTCAGCGCTGTCAGAGTTTTTTTTATATCCCAGAATAAGCACCGGTTTGACATGAGCAATGATGATCGTTTGATATAGCAAGGGTGAGAGACTAATTAAAACACGGAGCTTTATGATTTCATTCGGCTCCTGCAAGATCTGGCTGTCTAGGTTTATTTATGTGAGTTTTAAGTGTTTTATGCAAATTCTAGTGCTTGTGAAAGGCCCTGGATTCCCCAGTCTGCAGAGGAAGGTACTATTTATTCACAGGGCTGTCACAGCAGCAGAGGGTCTGGCCCAAGCTCTGGAGGGATTCCCAAGGATTCAAGTGTGCCATTTGAGGTGCTGTTGTTTTGACATCAATTTCCATTCCCATCAATGCACTGGGGCTACACACAGAGACCAAATGAGGGCTCTGGAACTCACCTGCATTTAGCCAAAAGCAGCTGAAAAACTTATTGCTCCCACCTGCAGAGACTGGAAGCTCTTTGCCAGGAGCCCTCCAAGCTGGCAGGGCACACAATGTGCTGCCCTGCAAGGAAGTCCTGCACCAAATGTTTCCACTGGTTTTACAGCATCAGTCAAAAGCCTGATTGAAATTAAAACTAACACCCAGATTTTGCAGTTTCATCTGGTGTCTCGGTGATGTGACAAAAACGAGAGAGAACACAGTGATACAAAGAGAGAAGCAAAGAGGCTGTGCACAAGGCAACAGCCTTTGGAGCAGAGAGGGTCTTGTCAGCCTGTGTCTGTAACGCCCCAGGCGCTCCTGGGGGCACAGACCAAGCTGAGCTGGATTCCCTCACCTCCAGACCATTGTACGTGGCTTTGGTGTCTGAAGGGACGGCCCCAGCTCTTGCTCTCTGCTCCCTTAGCCTTGCGGGGAGCTTAGTTGGGTATTAGCAGCCTTCTCACTCCTGCATGGCCTTGAATGCACCCACAGCATCCTGCCAGGCCAGCTGGCCAGAAGAAAGCTCCTGCAGGGGACTGGCAGCCTCCTGCCAGGGACATCTCCCCTTTCAGAACACAGGCCCAGCAGCAGGGGATTCCTTAACAATTCGATAGGGACAGGCAATGAATCGGTCATTCCGCACCTCCTGGAGCAGAGCCCAAGTGTGCAGACAGCCCCCACCTGCCAGTGCTGGACTCGAAAGCTGGGCCCTGCCCACCAAACCTCCCTATAAACATCCGAGACAAATGGAGAAGCAGAAATAACCCACAAGCTCCAAGTACCATCTAATCAATTATACTCAATTGTTTCCTTCCTTTAAAAATAGACACAATATTTCCTTTCCTCCCTACTTCCCAGGGCAGTCCGTAGGATTAATTAATATTGGATACACGTTTGGGTCTGACACACTTTATAAACAGTTAGTATTAATCAGATCAGAATTGATCAGCTCAGGCTTAGCACAGCCCTTGTCAGGTGCTCTCCCATCTCAGTGCTGATTGTCAATGCCGTGATACACGAGTGTGCTGTGTCTCAGCTCAGGACCCACTGTCAGAACAGTCCACCACTAGCTTCTTAGACCATAACAGCACTTCCTGACCCCTCCACAGCACGGGGGATGCACAAACCCTTGGGAAATGCACCCCTGAGAACATCCAACCTAAGTAGAAAAATAAATAAAAAGGAGGGCGAAAGATTGACATCAAGTATCCCAATATGAGGCAGCAGTGAATGTGTCACCAGCCTTGTGTCCATGGCTGGCATTCAGCCCTGCCCTCTGTGCCAGTCTGCATCCAGTTTTGCCTTCTTGCCGTTGTCTGCTTCCCATCTGCATCGCCGTCTGCAGCCTGCCCTTTGCCTTTCGCTTTCTGCTTGGTGCTTAAACCCTGGGATCAAGAAAGAGGGAGACTGGATGGGTCACGAGTGTATCTGGAGATTGCAGTCAAGCACCGGCCAGAGCAGCCCCATCTCTCAGCTGACAGAAGCATTGCCCTGTTGCTCACCTCCTGCTCTTTGCTGTTCGACACATGGTGTCAATCAGGCCTCAACCTGGATGTCAATAAAAGCTGCTTTTCTGACTACAGGGTCTCTGCTAAGCATGGCTTTTGGGATTGGAGAAGCTGTTCACCAGGGCCTGCGTGTCTTGTTTCCCCCTCGGGAGATGTAACACGGCAGGCTCCTCAGAAAGGCAGCTCTACAACTGTTTTGCATTTTGAGGATGCACTGAAGAACCCCCCGTCTGGAACACAGGAGTGAGATGATCTCACGTGCCACATGTGAGCACTCCAAGGAGCGGCTCATTTGCCATCACATCAAGCAGTTCCCAACAGTGCTCTGAATCACAGCTCCCTCTGCAATCAAGGGGGGCAAGACCAGCTCCTCAGAGGGCAAACTAACCTGCCCTAAGGCCAGTGTTTAGGGTGGAAGGACATTCACTGGCTGCTCTCCACCAGCGCTGGAGGGACCTCAGCAGGACACCCTGTTTACAGCGGGCTGATGCCATTGTGCCCGGTGTGCTGAGAGGCCAACAGCTCAGTTGTGCAGTTCATCTTGTAACAAGCCAGTAACAGGAAAAAGTAAAACCATGAAGTATCAGACTGGTAGAAACTGGAACCTATTTACCCCACTTTCCCCTGCAATAAGACAGAACAAACTGACTTTCCTCAGCTATAGATAGACCAAGGCATGTCTTATATCCTGCCTGCAGAGCCAAGTGATGCTGGCTCAGCATTAGCCTGGCCATCCTCCAAAATTGGATTTCCAATTAATAGCATCGACTCATCACAGAGAAGAGGCAGCTCAGGTCTTAGTTGAAGGTCAAGGAACTTCAGGCAGAATGGGAGAGATTTACTCACCACCTAAGTTCCCAAACCACCTGCGGTGTACAAGGGAGAGGTTGGGCCCAGTGCACGAGCCTCTCATGCACCAAGGGTGATGGGAGGCTTTTAGCTGAGCTCAAACTGGCTGATCCCAAACCCAGCAGCACCGCAGAGAGTGGGAGAGGGAGAAGGAGACAAAGAGCTTTTCCCCCCCACAGTGGCAGCTGCCAGGATGGAAGAGCATTTTCACCCTCAGCCAACAAAAGCACACGCTAACTGGATTGTGAGGGAAAAGCCTTAGGAGCATTTAGATAAGCCTAAGGAGACTTGGCTCACACCAAACCTTCCCTCCCTTCATGCTGGAGGTTAAGCCCACCCAGATGTCCTCAAGCCATTCCCCGTATGGGATGGGGTCCTTGGAAACAAGGGCACAGCACAAACCAGCACCTTCCAGCCACTATTTGCAGTTTGAAACATTTCCAATTCTCCCTCTTGGGCAAAGGTTCAAGATTTGAGGATGGAGGGGAGAAAGGGGAAGAGAACATACTTTATTTATAACTGCACATTCATTTGATTAAGAGCTGTTTCTGAAAGATTTGCCTGAAACAATAGGAAGGGAAGGGGTGGGACAGAAGAGGAGAAAAATCCTGCACTACAGTCAAATCCCAGCAGATCTGCAGTGGGTTGGGAAATGCTGGTGCTCTCCACCCAGCCCCTTCTGGAGCAGCTGAGCAGAGCTCATTTCCAACTAAAAGAGACAGCAGCTCCTGGAAGATGCTTTCTTTCCACAGACCCTTAGAGTAACAAGTCTCTGATCCGGACAGGTGGGATTCCCTGAAATCCTAGTTAATAACCAGGGTTAAATTCCCATTGAAAGGCCTAAAAAAACCCCAACCCAATCTGCAGAGACTCCCTGGGCCACCTCCTCCTCTCCCTGAGGCTGCTGCAGCCTGGCAGGACACTATCATCACCTTATCAGGATTTTCCCGTCATATAAATTCACACACACACACAAAAAAATCAATTAACTACCAGTGTTGTTGATTATAAATCAACTATTTACATAATTAATTATTATATCTTTAATAAATGGTAGGCAGGAAAGGAAGCTGGCAAAATATAGCCATTCTTTTGGCGTCATCAATTATTTGGAAGGGAAGGCAATTACACTAAATCTTTCTTCCACCGAGCTCTCTTGTCAAGGGAAATATCCCCCCTCCTTCATCCGATTCAGAGCCTGGAACTGGGCCTCCAACATCACATTACTAAATTGCTTAAGCAGCATTTTAAATAACAAAAAGGGATATCATTTAATTTTTTTATTTTTTTTTTTTTGAAACATGAAAATCAATAAGCTGTCCTTCAGCTTCCCTGAGTGATTGGCCAGGGCTGTCTCTCTCTGAGCTAATTCAATTTTCAGCCTTATTCAGAGCAACCAAAGCTTCAAAAAATAATCAGGCTGATCTTACAGGCCCATCTGGGACTTCACCGAGGAATTCCTTTCATTGAATTAGATATCTTGTCCTTTCTGAAAGGAGATGCGTTCCTGTCATAATTGGGAGACAGACCCTGATCAGAAATCCTTACTGGTATTTGTGGCTGCACTGCAGGGTACAGATCCCTGCATGCACAGTGACATGGAAACCAGCTACTGGATGGGGAGTCCAGTGTCTTGGACCACATGGGTGAGGATCTCTCCAAGGGTGGATACCCAAAAGGTGGCAACAGATGGTTTCTACCTAGACAGTGACCCCCAGGAGCATGGGAGGGGAAAGTTCACAATGCTGAGCGCCTTCTAGCAAGGACAGGAGTCCAGCCTAGGACCTGGCTGAGGAAGGGGCTTCCACACAAGGAAGGCGGGCCCTGGGTGGGAGAACAGCAGCTGGGAGGTAGGACTGCACCCTGTGCTGTCAAAGGCTCTGTAAGTCATTTCCAGCAGGATGCTTAGACTGGCAGGATGCCTTCTCCTTAACGTAGCTGTGTGGATGAAGTCACCAACGGCTGCCCACCTGCAGAGAGTTTCAGCCAAGCCTCTGCCAGCAGAAGGGACTGCCCAAGTGCTCCCTGCTGCCAAGAAGCCCATGTCACCTTGCTCAGCACGGCAGCAAAGGCACTGAGCTGTGAGCTGGGGCAGCAGGGGTACGGACAGACACCCTGACCACTCGGTCAGTCCTGCTGCAGCCGAGGGTCTCTTCCCTACAAAACTGGTCTAGGCTGTCTTTTCTCTGCAGATTGCTCTCACGCTTTCTGAGCTGGGAATTGCCTCTCCCCCTCTCTCTGTAAAGAGCCCCACACAGCTCTAAATGCCGCTGTATCACCAAAGATTAATTCTCCCCAACGAAAAATCCAGTGAACAAGGGAAAACCACAAAACCCCCTCTGCTCTCCACAGCCACTAGATGTTAAGAGCAAACCAGGAATTCAGAGCAAAGTCTCCCTCCAGCCAGGCAGCCCATCTCCAAGAGTGGCCAGCAGAGGATGCTTAGGGAAAGAATAAGAAGCAGGCAAGTACAGCGTGAATTTTTATCTTCCCAGCTCCCAGCAACCTGTGAAATGAGGGCTTGCTGAGCCAGTGCTTGCATCTGGACCAGCCCAATAGTTACACTCCAGGAATTTTTCTGATGTGGGACTAACATCTGTGTGTCCTGTCTTCTGTTTGAGGAGCACTGCATCTCCCTACCCCTGGGACTGGTGCAGATGTGACTAATGGGGGCTACACCAGTATCAGAGCAGGGAAGGCAGAAAACAGGTTCTTTACAACAGCTTACAAAATTCAGCGGGAAATGCTCACTCATTAGAGGTTTCACAGGAAAATGAAACCGAAGTATAAATCTGCTCTGGAAATCTTGACGTCAGCTACAACATTAGTTCATACTGCACAGAGGGAGATCCCTCTTCAATTCACCCAGATTATAGACTCATTCATCAGAATCCTCCTAGCTTCATCTCATTACAGCCATCCACTCCAGAGCATAAAAGATGCCGTAGCCATTAATTGGATGACTAGCACAGCCCCATTTTAACTGGGATAGAAGAACAAGTTACGGTGACCTCCCCAAGGGCAGATGCTGAGCACAGAAAAGCAGTGGCCCACTTCCTCCTTGGTTTACCCAGACGAGAGATTTCTCCCTCAATACACACATCTGTGTGTTTTCAAGAGCGTGCATCTACACGGAGCCCCGTCACAACAGAGCAAATCTGAACATCCACAGAACCACCATAAACAACACTCGGTTCGAAACATTTTCTCCATCTTTCAAGATTATTGCAGCATCTGTTGATCACATTAAGTTGTAAGTGTGCTGTCTCCATGGAGACCGACGAGTCTCCCTGGGTCTCCAGTTACTGTATGTGGTTTCAACTGAAAGCAGAGTCACCCAGTGAGTCAATCTCCGTTCCGTGCAATGAAAGGAAAGCATGTCACTGGGCTGATTGTTAGATATGTTGGATAATGAAGCTAGATTTATCATCGTGCTTTCTTAAAGAGACATTGGTATGGAAGTGACACGTCAAATGGGGATTTGTGTAAGGCTTTGTTAGAAGACAGTCCTTAAAAGCAGTGGGGATCCTTCCTTGAAGAGCTCTCCATTTGTCCATAGCGAAACTCTGCCCATGAATTTGCACAATAATCATAAAATAACCAGAAATTAACTTGTGAAACAAGCAGCCACAGATAAAAAAAATACTGTTCAAGGGGAAAAGAACCACAGTTAAAACCACTTTGGCTTTTAATCAGCTCAGGGACCCCTTGCAAGAAAGATAAGAAAAATGTTTCTTTTTGTAATGGATCAGGGCTGAATTTAAGAGCGTTCAGCCAACATGCAAAGTGACACCAGTAATGAGGAATCTCAGTTAATTTGGCTTGCAGACTTCATTCTGTCAAATGATTGGAAGCTCTGAAATTGTCTTTTAACTGGGCATTTGCTTTTAATTCTTGTAAGGGGAAAAAAACCCCAAACATAAGATCTGAATTCAGATCCTACAGGAAGCAAATGAGACACCAAAGCAAGCAATGGCAAGAAATGAACCACCTCTTATTGCAGATGTATTATAAATGAAAACACCACCAAAAAACCCCAAACTTTCCCCCCATTCTCCCAAGCTAAGGCGGCAACAGAAGCTGACCAGTCTTCAGAGTCTTTCTACAGAGACTCAATTCAAGAGGCTTTCCTGAAGGGACAGAAGAATCTGAACTGATGAAAGAGAAATATTTTGTGCAGTATCCTGGTTCTGCTCTGAAACCACGCTTCCAGCCAGCTCATCATCATTTTTCCCTTCTTCTCTCCATTCTGTACCGACCTCTCTCTGCACCCTCCACCTGCAGCCCCGGCATGAATTGGACAATTCTCCTCATGGAGTCACCTCTGCCTGAGCAGCAGCAGCAGCACAGCTGAGAAACCCACACTCCAAGAGCTCTCCTGCTCCTTCCCTGTGGTTGCTGCAGCACTGTCACACTTGGTGGTGTGGCACAGAGAAGTTGCAGAGGGCAGGAGCTGTGCAGGAGCAGCAGCAAGGGCACCTGCTTACTCGTGATACTGCCTTGGAAAAAAATCAGCTCTGTACACCAGTGCCTGCAGGGAAAGCGAGCAAGCTCTGCATCTTCATCCGAGGCCACGCGACCTCCCACTCCCATCCCTCCATCTGGTTGCAGCAGACCACTAGCTTGATCTTTCCCATGCCAGAACTGGGCTACTCCTCAGCCCTCCTGTTTCCCATTCAGGGAAGGAGGTGCAGTATAGCCCTGCCTGGTGCAAACAGCCGTGACACTACTCTGCACCTTCTATTCTCATTTACAACAGAGCTCATCAGACACGCAGCTCATCAGGCTGGGACACCCTGCCCTTGAACTGGTGTGAATGACAGACAAAGACTGTTCCAGAACCACACACTCAACCACACCAGTAGTTCATGCTTTCCCTCCTTATTTACACACATTTCTTTCCAAAACAGTATCACAGCAAAACCCTCAAAAGCATCACTTGCCTGAGGATGAGGGGCCCTTTAAGGGGCACTGAGCTTCACTGTGGTTATAGGCTCTGCTCAGGCAGACCAAACCCCTGAGATGATTAAGTGTGGCATCCCAAAAGGAGGGAAGGGAACACAAATAAACAAACTGCTCTGCTCTAAATGAAAGAGCTGCTGGATTTAATGTGACAGGGCCTGGGATGCTTCATTTGACACAGACTGGCAGCAGTCTGGTGATTGGCAAGCGCTCAGAATAACGGCTCTCTGGACTGTCATAACATCACAAGATCATCTGCAGAGCAGCCCAGCCAGCCTCGAGCAACGTGTGGGATCTGCTGGGCTGTGGTTAAAAATGAAATAAGCTCAGTGGCTCAGGACTCTCCATGGTCAGGACCTGCAGGGAGGCAACATGCAGGGTCCAGATCACACATACCTGGCTGAGCTCTGGAACGCTCCGCTGGGTATTCATCTCTCTGGAAAGAGCAGCTCCCAGGCCATTCTGAACTGCAGACTTGTTGCTTCGTGCATTTATCCATGAACGGAAAGCCCTGCAAGAGGCAAGGAGGAGAAAAGTTTAACTGAGCTGCCCTCAGTAGTACACTGAAGAGAACAGACTCCTTTTTCCCTTTCAGCTTGCAGCCATGCATGTATTTGCAGCCCTGAGCTGCAGCATCACTCTTACTCCAGAAGCAGGTACCACCAGCTAAGTTAACCTCCAGCACAGAGCCAGGGGAAGGCTTCTCAGTGCTGGAGGAAGGCTTTGACCTTATTTTTAGGATAGGAGCAAGAAAAAGGAGCTAAGAGAATTCCCAAGCATAGGTTCTCTTGGTCACCACTGCAAAGGTTTGAAACCCACCAGGAGTTGTGCCTTTCCTTTCCATAGGAAGGGAAAGCAGGAGCATGGCAAAGACAAACCTTCCTCCAAATCCCACTACAGCATCCCTGTTCAAACCTAGTTACACCCCAATGATATCACACGACTTGAAGCAGACCAACAAGACTGCTCTGCAAATAGCACCCTTTTCTTCTAAAACCCTCTGCTGTCAGAAGGCTCCAAATAGCTACTATAAAAAAAAATAGTTACTATAAAAAAAGCACCACCCTTCCAGGTTTATGCAGCATAGTGCAGTCCTGACACTGTTATGCCTGGGCTGCCAAGCTTCAAACGGGGCGTGCAAACGCGTTTGGATAGCTGTGTCCACGCTGGAGCTAACACACAGCTAAGGGTCATCGCTGCCTGCGTGCAAACCCCCCGCTTTCCCTCCCTTAATTACCCTGCATTTACTAAGCTCAGGTCAGGGGAGGATGATGTTGGCACCGTTTTGAGCCTGGGTACAGCCTCCTGCTACAAGTCCCGAAGCCGCAGCTCCGCTGGGGCGTTACTTTCCCCCCTTACTCTTGGCTGTGACAGCAGAGCAGCTGTTTGGGTGGGAAAGCTCCTGTAGCTGAGCAGTGCTGTGGTTCAGTTGTTGCCCAAGATGTAGTTACAGTTTTCCAAGGCTCTAAACTGGCAGTGCCCGCATGAAGAGGCTGGTTTAGAAAGCTTTGCCCAGTTCCAGAACCACCTTCAGTTTGCAGTGGTGGAAGAGGATAGTTCAAAACAAGCCAGGCACTGGCTTCCTTCGAGGTTAATCCACGTGGCTCCTGCCTTGCGTGTTTTGGAAGATTAACAATCCCCGCAGCAGCAACGCAGAGCGGTGGCTGTGAATCCTTCCTGCTAACCACTCTCTAACAAGAAAGAAAACAATCAAGGCCTTTTGCATTTTGGTGACCTATGGCTACATCAGCCCCGCACCTTGCTGAAATTAAAAGGGGGGAAAAAAAACCAAAAATAATGCACAGGGGGCCAACATATCCAGAAGATGACCCGATGCACTGTTTTCTTTCTCTGTAAGATGCCATCGTTTCCTCTGGCCAAAGTCTTCCAAGTCAAGAGGTGTTCAGGATACTAGGAAAAACATTGGCTCCCCTTACTTAAAGATAAATATTTTTTTTTTCCCTCAAAGGGCAGCTGGTGAAACCTACAACCCCAGTTGCTAAAATCAGCATCATCTGTTATTTCCCATACCATTGCAAAATGTTCTGTTTTATCTGTAGCTAAAAACAGCTTTTCTCTGCTGGAAACATGCAAATATCATTCCTTCATAAAGAAGCCACCAGATGGGAACTTAATAACTGTAGATTCTAATTCGCATTGCCTGGAGTTGCAAAAAAAAAAAAAGAAAACAAACCACCAAACTTTGAAAATTCTTGTTTATCCCCTGCTTATTCAACACTTTAAATATGTTTCCATGCACAGGCACCTGGCCCGCAGCCAAGCTGTGTTAATACCAAGGCTATTTCTCCAGGCAGGGCACAAGCCGAAATGCCTGGTATTTCTTTTGGCTCTTCTTGCAAAAAGGAGATTTACTTGACATAATTGCTCTGAAGGTGAGCTGGTGGGAGTACATCAGCTCGGCAAAAGCCACCCTTTTTCTCTGTGCTTGTTATTTTACTCACTGTTCACCCTTTTTTTTTTTTTTTAATATAAAGTCCATTCCCCCCACATCAAAATGTCTATGAAGCGAGGCAGATATTTTTCTGCTCTTGCAAAAGTATGTGGGAGAGAAAATTTTACTGGAGTTTTATGGATGCCTAAATGGCTCTGCTGTAGTAGGAGAGAAAGAAAAAGAGCACAGGAAGGAGATGGACAGCAAAACACAAGGCAAGAGTGATATCCCTCTGCACTCTAAAACTTAAGCAGGGGAATACAGAACCCAGAAACAGCCGAAAGAATAAATTCTTCATGGATCCATTTATAACCAGAACAAGTGTTTGCAGTACAGGGAATAAAAACAGGACAGCTTCCACATGTTCACTCTAACCAGCCTGCAGCACTCTGGTGCAGGCTGTGCCTGCCTTTGTATGCGAGCACCTTTCAAGAGCTTTCTGCAAGGCCCAACTTAACCTCCTCCCCCGTGCTTGGCCGTCGAGGCAAATGCAATCACTGCAATTTGTAACGGTCTCTTGCTAGGTGAAAGTGAGCAAAGGTGGATGATGTTTGAGATTCACCTCATGGGAATACTATCTATGTTTAGCTGAAACACCCAGTTCTGCTACTCGCTGGCTTTGCAGGGTTCCACGGTGGCCAGAAGGGTCAAACACCTTCTCGTTCACACACTGACCTGTGCTCAGCACACTATTTACACTGACTACTAGAACCCCTCCTTGTCACCAGTTTAGCTCACTGCATCCGGGTGACCCCGCTACACGCACAGTAACAGCAGCAGGTCCAGGGTCTCTGCATTTTGCTTTACGCGCCTGTGATCGAGTTCTTGTAAAGGAGGGGATCAGTTTAACACACGCAGGAACCTCTTGGAGTCAGTTACCACCAGGGTTATAGCCTCTGATTTCAGTAGGAGTTATGCTCTTTATCTAAAAGGCTCTCATCCTATGGGTGTATCTGTTACTGAGCATATAAATATGACAGGCTGCTGTTGACAACTGCTCACTAGGGAGGGCTAGTAAAACACAGAAGAGCCTTCTTCCAGTTCATATCCAGCTCCAGTCCAGCCTGGTAATAATCAAGGGGTGAAATAAGACTGATCTCATCCCATGTCCCAGTGGGAAGCTGGTCACAGAGCAGAGCAGAGCTGCCACCATCACTCCCTGCTGTCTGTACAGAGAAGCAGAGGGCTCTGGGGACAGTGGGAGATGCCAACACTGGCACTGGCATGAGCTGTCTGTTGTGCCATTAAACAGGGATGCTGAACTTTGCAGAAGCACGGGGACAAAAGGTCAGTGGGTAAGATGGAACCCTTGCTGTAGCTGGAAACATCTGCACAGGAGAAAAGTTTCTGGAATTGCAAACCCTGGGCTGAAAGCTGAGAGCTCAGGGTACCTGACTCCTCTCTCCTCCCACCAGTAACATTATTGTACTGCTCTATTCCCACACGGGAACCTTCCACTCTCAACAGATATTTTACACTCTTCAAAATAAGCCCAGAAGAAAGAACACATAAATCCAGATCCTCAGTCCATAACCTAAGCAGGAATGAAGACAAATCCACCTGTTAGGAGACTCACCAACCCTCCAACACTGAACTGGAAACTCGGGAGGCCTGAGAGAAAACCACCACAACTTCTGTTGGAAAAACACGTGCCTCAACCACCCACTCACCTCGAGCAGATAATGAGAAATTAAGACCCATTCTCTAGAGATTAATCCAGAAAGAGAGGCCTGAGACTTCACCTAGGCAGTAAACGATAATTAAAATCTGCTAAACCTACCATCAGCTTTTTCTCTCTGGGTGCACAGAAAAAAAAGAAGGGGGAAGCAGGGAGGGAGGGAGGCATTTCATACTTGCATCTAACCTGTTTTCCAGATGAGTTTTTCAATGATCAGATTCAATCTACTGTAAAAACTTCCCAGGGAGAGAAACCCTCAGTGCATGAACCAAAAATGTAATGAGCTGGGAAATATATTCCTCTTTAGGGGGGAGAAAACGGGTTTCACCTTTGTGCTCTCACTTTTATTGTTCACAAGCTATGAAGATTTCTTTGCTACAGAGGGAAGAGGCCCAGTGACAGAGATGTGACACTGAGCCAGCTAAAGGCACAAGGATCAGGTCCTTGGTGAACATGCTGGCCCTTGAAGGGGCTGCCAAACAGCATCAGATCTAATGTCTGTCTGCTCCTCCTCCTCCCATTAAATACCATTGTGGGCTCTACCAGGAAGAGACTGACTTAAATGTGTGGCTTATAAACCTGCATAGAATTCATCATCATTAGCTAACATTTTTACATACTTTTGCCATCTTTAGCAGCATCTATGCCTTTGGTGACTCTTGTTAAGTGCCTGGCCTCAATGGCTTCCTGCAGCAAGGAGCTTCACAGTAACGACATAGCATGTTAATCAGCATGGGTTCTTCTCAGTTCATGTGGCTCTGGCTACATCTGTGCTTCCAACTTCTGTGAAAATGTGTGGTCCCTCATCGATGCTGCTGTGCCACTGCCACCGAGAAGCCCCTGTGACCATGCCAAGCCCTGGAAGCCTCAAGCAGAGCACTTCCCCAGGGTTAGCAGAGCTCAGCTCAGCACAGAGGGAGATGCTGCTGCTGTGGCTCCATTCCCACTTGGAGGTCCACGTCTGGGCAAAGCCCCAGAGAATGAGACTTTCCACTGGGGAACTGCTGCAGCCACAGCAAGTAGACTCACAGGGCAGAGGGCCTGAGTTCACAGGAGCTCTGAAAGCAATGGCTGTTCATCGTCCGTGCCCTGGACCTCAGGTCTCATGCTCTGGTTTGGCACAGCAGAAATGCTACCAGCTCAAACCAGGAGGATTTTACAGGCACGTGAGCAGGCAGGCAAGTTGAAGAGTAGCAGAGAAGGCTGCCTGATAGCCCAACCAGTCCCCCAGATGATTTGTATCCCTTTTGATACCCAAAAGCAAACCACATGGCCCCATTTGTCAGCTTTAAACATCAAACAATGACTCCCTCAGAACTTTACAGCTAGGTTGTAGCAAGCACCTTTACAATTGTGAATACAACGTGATTTAGCACATGAGAAGCATGATCAGACTAGCTGGGATCACCACCAGAACGGGCAGCTAAGGAGAACTATCACACTCACTGCATCAAACGTGTTCTGCAGAACAGTGCAGGGCAACAGGGAGAAGCCTTCAGTCTCCATGTGAAACATCTGAAACCACCCAGGGCACAAAGCAGGCAGGGAGGTGAGGGGTTTCTATATTAATCCCAGTAAAACCTTAATCTGATTCCACGCCTGCTGATGCTGATGCACAATCCTTATTGCTCTTTGATTACCTGGTCCCAAGGTCTCGTGTTCCCTTCATTCTAACCTCACACAGCACCCGACATCAGAGCAGAGACCTGTGGGCTGCAGAAGAGCCCAGGACTACATTAAACACGACCAGGATTTAAGGAGCAAATGGGTCATCCCAACAGGATGGCATAAGAACTGGGGCTTCAGAGCTGAATCCCACTTAGCCTCAGTGCTGTCCCCAGGACAGAGCTGACCCATTTCATAAATGATGCTCTTTTCCTTCAGCATCCAAATATTGCTGTATCGTTTAGCACTACTCCCGGGCTAATTTTCTCCCTCAGGGACAGTAGATTAGATCCCACAATTTCTCTCTTCCCCCACGAGTGTTCAAAAGGTCTTTCAAGTATAATAAACTCAAGTATTTATATATCAATCTGCGTTACCCGAGGCACATATTATAGAGGCCTGGGTCACTGCAACATCAGTATAGTGAGTTTTAAAGACAGCAATGGGAATACAGAGATAAATAATTTTCTCTCCATGGTGCCCTTTCTATTTGTATGCTGAAGCTTAGAGCAGCTCCCTGCCTTGGACCCACCTTCAGAAACACAGCATTTCACACCAGAGCCGAAAACATCAAGGGAAGCAGCAACTGATCCTCCAGAGCTAAACAAACAGCATTTCCCCCTTTAAATTAAAGGCACTTACACACCACCTCACCTCAGTCTTCTGCTGCTTCCTCCCACTTCTAAATCCCTTGAAGCTGTTGCACACCTGCAGTCACTGCTTTGCAGAGCATTTGTGCTGCATTTTTACACTGCCAGGCACATTACGATGTCAGGGAAGGAGGTCAGGGCTTGGCTGCCTTGGGGAGCAGCACCAGCCCCTCTCCCTGTCCTACATGGCACCATGGCAGCTCAGCTTCAGGGAAGCTATTCAGTCACATACCCTCAGGCAGGTTCTTCCATTTAAGAACTTGCTTAATATTTTGTGGGGCTGGAGGCTTAAACTGGGCCTAAAAAGGCATTCAAACACCTGCAGAACTCCTCAGTGCAACACCTCCCTGTTATCAGTGTGCCCAGTTCCTGAAGGCCATAGCACACATTTCTGACCGAAGAAAAAACCAAATCACACGAGAGGACTTCCAAAGGGGTGTAAGCTCTCCTGCTTACTCACCAGCAGACATCAGCAGGTCAGATCCCTCGCTCCAATAACAGCATTTTATTGTTGCATTCACAAGCCAAACAAAAATCAGGTTCCTCTGGCACCAGGTGATGGGACAAAAACGCTGCAAAAGGTTTCTGATAGCCAGAGGATACGAAGAGGCACACCAAGGTCTGGGGTCATCTAGCACACACCACTGAGGGGACGTCCTGACACCTCAACCAGGGCTCTGGCCACACTTTCCCACGTGTGCCACAGGCCAGCTGTGGACTGACCAGCTCTCACCCTTAAATTCCTGCTCACTGGAGGTATCATTCTGGTTTATAAAGGTATTTTAATGCATTGACTTGCCTCTGAGGAAGAAAGTACCTGGCGTTTGTTTAAGTGTCTTTATTAGACCTGAAACAAATACTGCATCATTTAACTTTGAGGTTTTTTGTTGCTGGTATCAGTCGTGTTCTGCAAATCACAGACTCAAGACTGCATCTAACCCTTAATAAGCAAGCAAACTGCTATTCGTCCACCTCCCTGCTTTCCCCCAGCTGCTGTTATCTCTGTGTGAAACTGGGAATTGGAGGAAAGAATGACCCAGTGATTGTCTAAATCAGCCCAGCTCTAATTTACTGGAATATGGTTTGAGCAGCTAATGTAACACCTACTGTGAGCAAGATGGAGCTATCTCCAGGACTTCTGTAGGCAAGGAATATTCACTTAAATGGCATTGTCTGGCTGCACTCACTGGAGGGTCTGCTGTACCACAGAGAGCAGTTAACCCTTGGAGTGTGAAATTAGGTCAAAAGAACCCAGCTTTCAACTGCAATTGGAAAAGTTAACTTTGCACAGAAAATTGGGTGTCCTGTTCGCCTCTGTCACTTTCTTAACTCCTGGTGTAGCAAACGGCTTGAGCAATTACAGTGCTCAGGTAAACAGACGCTCGCAAGGTGTCCTCAAGATGCCCTCGGTCTGGCGGGAGCTTTGCCCAGTTTCCCCAGCCCTCACCAGAACTGTTACGTGGTGTGCTTCCCACAGCTGGATTAAGCAACTGGTCTCTCCCCAGAGAGGATTTTTTTTTCCCCCTCCTTTAAGAGTCACACAGAAATCACTGTCTTCCCTGGCCCTGGTACAGAAGCTGAGCTCCCCAGAAAATTACCTCTGCCCCTGTCCTTCAGCGTCTCATGATGAGGTGAGAAGAGTAATTCCTCCTTTGCCTACTGCCTGTAGGCATTTCAAGACAGACACTGGTTCTTGGCCCAAGCATGTAAAGCACCCAGGACCCCCTGACAGCAGTACCTGAGAGGGCAGGAAGATCCTCATCTTAGAAACAGCTTCAGCCTCAACAACAAGGTCATTTCAAGCTGTTACTAAGTCAACACTCACAAAGGATTTTACAAGTATGAGACAGAAATCCTGTTTTAACAGGTTTTGGTAGAAAAATGTACTTAGTTTAACCTTCAAGTGGAAGGATATGTTTTCAAGAAGCAGTGCTTTCCAATCAGATGCTTTGGTATTTTACATGAGTAGATCTGTACCCAACTATCCCTGCTTTACAGATGGGGAAACTGAGGCACAGAAGAGTGGTGTGGTGGATCAGATGGAACAAGCTGTGAGTCCATCTGGTTCCTAAGGCCCAAACAACGAGTGCCAGTCAACTGAGTCCCCTCCTCAAAACACAGGGCCAACAGTCCAGCAGATGATAAGGGGATTATCCCAGCACCCCAGAGCAGATCTTCCCCCAAGGACTCACAACAGGCTCCCTTCAGCGGTAGTTTTATCAAAAGATGACTCTGTCATCTTCCCATGCAGCAAATTTCCACCAAAGCTTCAGCTGTGGGCAATGTCGTGTTCCTTTTCACTGGCTGAAGGCAAACCAGCAGTGATTTCAGCCCCAACTTTCACCACTGTGGAATCATTGGAGTTTAATTGCTCTCAGAGCCAGAGTGAGCTGCATGTAATCCCCTTACCTCACAATTCACTGGGTTGTGTGCAGGTCGCCCGTAACCTTCTGGTTTCAAGCCCGCCTTCCAGCAAGCACCATTAGCCTCTGCAGCTCAGGGGTGGATGAGCTGCCCCAGCCTGAGAAGCTGAATCAGTAGAGAGCACCCTTGTGCTGCTCTGCTTCTCCTGCTGGGAGATGCCTCCAGTCCCTTCATAACTCACATCGTCTTTTGTGTAGAGGAGGCCACTTCCAGGAGCTGACTCACTCACCTCCCACAGAGGAGCCCACAAGCACATGGGGCTCAGCTCCAGTCACATCCTGCTTATGTCTCCTTCATCTTTCCACCTTCCCAGAGCAATGATACACCAGCACACACTGGGCCACTGAAATTAGCAGAGGAGCCCCTGGCCAGCCTTAGCTGAAAGCCAATCTGTGCTCCTTGTGGTGCAGTTGAGAGCTGTTCACCTGACCAGGGACAAGGCATCTTGCTTCATCCAGGGGATGCCTTTCCCCTTAGGAGACAATCCTTTCCTACCGGTGGGAGTCCCGCAGACAGACTGCAACAGCTTTAAAAGCCGCTTCCGAAGGAACAACATCAATGTAGCACCACCTCCAGAACCAAGCGAGAAAGCCAGAACCACCCAAGTACGGGAGACAGATGTGAGGTCAGCTTAAAAAGAGACTAAGCAACTTCAGAGGCAAAGCCCATGTCTGGCAGAGGTGCCTGAGTGTGGCTCAGCTCAGCCCAACCCTTTAGCAAATAGGATGGCACAGGTACCAGCAACTGAACCTCCTCCCGCTTCTGCACGGCCCAAGCAACCCCCAGGGTACTACAAACCACCTGATGGGCCGAGATGTTGCAAGAACTCCCCAGGGAGGCTTTTCAGATGTTCACCCTCTCCCCAGGTACCACCTCTCCTCTGTTTTGGATCACCTGAGCAGAAAACCACCTTCACAGCCCATGTCCTCCCCAGGCACCTGTAGGACACTAAGCTCAAGAACGGCAATAGCTGGGAGGGGTTAAAACATCCCCTCACCTTCTCTTGTTCTAACTACAGCTAAAAGTCCAATTTTTAGTTACCATGTTAAAAAAAAAAACAACCACCAAATACCACACAAAACTCCCCAACAGGCTTTATCCCAATTCTCCCAGAAAATAATGACTTTCTGTTATTAAATAATGTAAAATGATTGAGGTGAGTCATAAAGCATTTGTATTAACACTAATGGAGCCATGATTAATTTTTTCTTTATTTTATTAATATAAAACTTGACGGCATTCTCCCCCCCCCCCCCTTTCTGTCCTCCCCATCACATTTTGTTCTCAGGGGAGGTAATCAAGACTTCACTTGAATTTCTCATTACTTGAAAGGCTCTGCATCACAATATGGTAATGGGACAGTTTCATAATTACAATTAAATAATAAAAAAAATCAGAGCAAGAGAAAACTAGAGAGGTTTTCAGATGCTTTTGTCTTGCAGCCACCCAGAAATTAAAGAATCGCTGTAAAATATAGTTATAAAAAGAGGAGAGGGCAGTTTTGACTCATTGTTATGCAAAAACCATTGTGCCTGAGCTTTATTTTGGAAAGTTCACCCTTCCTCCTCATTTCTTTAGACCTCCTATTTTTTGAGGGATGAACCTCCCTCTTATTTTTTCTTTTTTTTTTTTTCCCTTTTAATGAAATACTAGGCAACATTAACTTCCAATAGGATGTAAAACTAGAGTGGTAACTCTTGCATTTTACCACTCATTTCCTTACAGGCAAATGACCCATTTTGTGACTCAGTTTCCCACTCACAGTGGGACGCTATCGGCACTGAGGCTATTTTGCTATTTTTACCCAGAGATCTACAGGCTTATAAAGCATATTTTCAACTCTGCCTTTAGGAGCAGGGCACAGGTAGCAGAGATAAACAGAATTAGCCCTCTTCAGCTAACAGGCTTTGAGACCCACAAGATATAAGGCTGCATTAGATGTGACAAATAATGATTATTCTTATTATCCCCTCCTAGAACTGGACTAAGACATTATCAGCTTAGAGACGTGGCAAAGTGGCAGGACATAGTGTTTTACGGGGGACTCTGAAAGAGATAGAATTTCTGTCTGAAAATAAAGAGACCTTTGACAGACAGAGAAAAACCAACACAGGCTCTGCTGGGCGTGTTGCTCACTCAGACCCCAGATGCATTCCCACGCAGTGCAAACCAGTCACCCCGATTCCTGAGGCCCCTTCTCAGGCTGGCTTACAACTCCCTGTGGGACCAGGGACACTTTGCAGGCACCACACCAGTGGTGCCTCAGTTTACCTGCTGCTTCCTTCACCGAGGCCTTCAGTGCAGGGAGGGCAAAGCCACACAGCAGGACTCTCAGCAGAATGCGGGGAGGAAAGGACCACCCCCAAAGCAACCTGCAGCTCCAGCACAGCCCAGCCTGGCCACAGCAGGGACAGGGATCGCGGAGGATCCCTCTCCTCTGCTTCACGCTCAGGAGAAGGCCAAGCAGCTCCCAGGCCGCAGGGAGGGACTGGGGCTCTGCAGGAAGGCGATTCCCAGCTACAGGGAGCGCTGGCCTCGCACATACACACTGAGGCTCAGCGCAGCCCCCGGCAGCCTCACCTCTGCCAGCTGCACAGGAGCCGTGGCAGGAAAAAAGGAGGCTCAAAGACCTTTCCCTGCCTTCAATCAGCAAAACCGGGCAACTCAGACCAAGCCTCAGCTTTCAGCTCCTCCTCACAGCCCCTCCAGCACCGCACCAAGCCCTGGGCCTTCACGCAGTCCAGCTGGGACCTGGCCCAGAGGACTGGCTGTGCTGAAAACCAGCCTGGGACCAAAGGGTTTTC
>JANHFX010027865.1:92430-112563 GCA_027560015.1 Chloroceryle amazona
TGGAAAGGCTCCAGAGCAGGAGACTCCACAACCTCTCTGGGCAGCCTGGGCCAGGCTCTGTCACCCTCACAGGGAAGGAATTTCTCCTCGTGTTGAGGTGGAACCTCCTGTGTTTCCCCTTCCTACCATCACCTCCTGTCCTATCCCAGGGCACCACTGACATGAGCCTGGCCCCTTCTCCTTGACCCCCACCCTGCAGAGATTTGTAAACATTCCTAAGATCCCCATTTTGGCTCTCAGAGCCACAGCCCTCACTCAGGCATCAAACCCAGCCCAGGCACGCTGGGGCATCGTTCATGTTTGGACAACACACCACCAGAAATAAATTGCCATAAAACCAGTGCCTGTTTTTGATCTGATAAATCCTTGGCAAGGCTGAAACAAGCACCTAATTAGCTGAAGATGAGAAATATTAAGCAGATATTAAATCCTGAGTCCTGCCTCTGTGCTGAGCCACCCTGGTCCCCATGTCTCTCTGTCACCAACTGCCCCGGGGGGGACCAGGAGGGCTGCCCAGGGCTCAGTCACCAGCAGGCTTCTTTGCTTACAATATTGCAGACAGCCAAAGACAAGACGTCTGCTGCACCAAACACTCTGGCAACTGGCGGCAGAGGCATTTGTCACCCTTCCCTCCCCTCCAAAAACCAGGAAGCTTAAACAATATGCATCATTAATGCACCTTGAGAAGCAGAGAAAAATCAGAATTGAAAACAGACTGGTGCCTCTGTCTGCATGAAATATTCAGCACAAACTGCGAGTCCTGCTGCGTGTCAGGGCTTGGGAGCACCGCATCTCCTCGCTCTGCAATCAGAAACCACGACAGCTCACACACAAAAAAATAACAGCTGCACGATGCAACGGATACCATTTCGGGTCAACTGCTCAGATGAAGAGGTGTTTCGAAGCCTCTTCAATATTTAAACTGAGAATGAGACACATCGAGACCCTAATGGCTTCTTGCCTTGCACTGCCACAGTAACACCAGGAAATTGGATGACTTGCTGGGATCGCTGGAGGTAGATGGAGAAGGGTGAGGAAGGAAGCGCTGTCTGTTGTAATTGCTAGATGTCCAAGTCTGCTCTGCCTAGGGTTGCAGCCAGGCATGAACAAGGAGGAAGATGTAGGCTGACTTCTGAGAAACCCAGGCAGCAAATGAGCCCTACCTGGGTGGACCAGATCCTGCTTTAGGAGCTGCTTGCAAAGCTTCACCTCTCTGGGTATCGCTGAGCGAGATCCACTCTTTCAAACACGGAGTCAAAAAGCCAAATCCTCAAACCCTCCCTGGCTGCTTAAGAAAGCTTTGAGGCTTCTCCTCGGTGCCTCGCCGGGGATCTGCTGCTGGCACAAAGCCACCCCGACCAGCTTTGCAAAAATCTCCTCCTGCAACAGCATGGGCAGGGCTGGTCCCGTTCGGCACTGTTCAGCACGGGCCCCCTCCGAGGGTGACAGCAGCAGATGAAACATCATCATCATCCCAAGTTTTTCCATTGTTGAGAGGGTGATTTAGCAACTAACTTGCTCCCCAGGAAAAACAAACAGACTAATGCCACCTTATTTCTAGTTTCCAGCAGCAGACAGACACCAAGATAAATGGGGGGGGGGGAAATCACCCACCCCCAGGGCTCCTGTGGAATTCCCACAAGCTGAACAGGAATCAAACACCATGGCACAAACTGCCACCACTGGCACATGGTGCTGAGGAGCCCCTGCTACCACTGTGGTTCCAATCTCTGCAGTCATCAAGCCTGGGAGCTGCTTCCCACCCCACCAGTGCTCCCAGTCAAGGCTAAACTAGGGCTGGATCTGCTCCAGAGCAAGGAAAAGGAGGTGATTACCCCCAGGCAACTGAGATTGGGGTCCGGGTTGAAATCTGTGGCTTCCTTCTTTTAATCCCTTCCTCATTAGCTCTATATCCCCTCCCTGGGACTCAAGAGCATGGGTTTTATTGCTCCTGTCTCCTCTCTGCATTTGGAGTCCTTCAGAGCAGACAGAAGCACTAAAAATACAATCACCTGTCAGGTTTCCTGGTTATTACAAACAAAATGTCCTTTACGAAAACGTAACAAGTAAAACCTTCATGTTGTGTATGCTTATTCACATAAAATATTTAGAAAGCTCCAACTAGTTTTATGTCTGTAATTAATCTTGTGTCGTGTTGGGGGAGAACAGAACACACACACAAAAATATTCTGGCATCAGAGAAGATCTTGGTGCTTCCCAAGGCAAACCTGTGGTGTGTCTGCGCTCCCGAGGGTTGAGGGGACCTGTGCATGTGCTTTGTGGGGTCCCCACTCTGCCAGGGCAGCCTGATGGGGATGTGGGGGGGTGGGCTGAGCCACGTGCCCGTTTATATCACGTTGCCTTTGTGACTTGGACGCTCGCTACAAAGCTTCTAGCAGCTTTGTAGCCTTGTGGGTATTGAGCAAGGGGTGACACTGCTGATTTACACCCAACCTACCTTGCCAATAACATATTTGATGATGGGAATATTCCCAGAAATAAGATGCTTTAAAATCAGGTCTTGTCTTTGCTATCTACAGCTTCTCAAAGACAAAATTCTGGCCAAGATGCAAGAGATAATGGCTTCCTACAGCTCCCTGTGCCACAGATGGAGAATAACCAGCCATGGGGGGAAAAAAAACCTGCTTGCTGCAGGAGGACAGCTCAGCCCTGGCTGAAATGGGGGCAGATCCAACATTTCTGGTAACTTGAACTGTTTTGCTTTAAGAGCAAAGGAGAACCTGGCCCATCACACTGGGGCTGGATGTAGAGGAGTTTGCAATCAAAGCCCAAGATGAGAGATAGGTTGGCCTCCGTGGAGTAAAGCGTTTAACTTGGCATAACAAAGAAGAATGTATTTGACATTTTAATCTTGATCCTTACACTTCTAAACTGCTTTTTGAAGGAGAAAGATAATGTGTAAAGTACCAGGTGGCTCCCGGGGACCCACCAGCCCATGAAACACTGACATCCTGATGAAGTCGAGTGCCACAGACCTTGTACAGCTCAGGAATTTGGATCACCCAACAGACACTGCACTGATGGAAGATCTGGTCCAGGGATGGAACTGAAGAGGGTTAAGAGGGCATCATGGTTTTCCTCCTTGGGAGGGAACAGGGTGTTTATCCAGGCTGGGAATTAAGATCCCCCAAGATCAATCTCTGGTGCTCACTCTTTGCTGGTGGTACACTGGGAAAGGGAGGGGTGGTCCCATTAATGGCACATTGGTGAAGTCTCCTGCCAACCACTGCTGCTAGAGTTTGTATACACCCCAAGCACCATGTGGATTTATAGCCTTGTTTATTATTCAAAGCTATCTGGGCTTTAACCTTCCTCCTGCATGGAGGAAGAAGGGTTCAGGTATCAGCACACACATCCCGGATGCAAAGTTGTGCTGCATACCCAGAGCTACAGAGGGACAGCAAGGAAAACAGAAAGGCTAAAGGAAGAAGAGGTGACATACAACATGGAAGAAGAGGTGATGCATAACACGGCCCAGCACGTGGATGGGTTTCTGGGGACAGGTTTCTACAGGGGTTGCATGAAGCTCAGAAGTGGGTTTAGCTGGTCCCCCAAACCCACCAGTTCCCTTCTGCAGCCACCTCCTCCACTGCCATGCATTTCTGCACAAGCTTTTTCTTTTTTTTTTCTTCATTTGTTAATTTAGTTGACTTTCAAAGTAACTGAACTGCCAAAGCCGCCCATTTTGCCTGCAGATGCTCTGCATTGGCTGCCTCTAAACCCCTTTAAATAGCCACAGCTAAATCACAGCTCTGTCAGGCGATGCTCTATTTAACAGAAGCCGCCCGTCTCGCGCAGCAGCCGCAGCCCAGGAATCTCCTCCCGAGTCCATTTTCTCGGTGAGTGGCAGCAATAAATAAAATCCAGCCAGTTGGTCCTTGAAACGCTACCACGGCTTGATTACTTCTGCCCAGGATTGTGCCAACTGTGCTGCAACCTCCTGCAGATGCCACCTCCCTGGGCTGGATGGAGGGGGAAGAGGCAGCAATGGGCTCACACATGGATTGGGATTCGAGTGCAGGTGCAGGGCAGCAGATGGGCCCGGAGGAGGAATTTCCAGAAGGATGTGCCCCTGCCAAAGCCTCTTGCCCTTGAGCCATGCAGTGAAAATGAGGTCCTGCCCGGGAAAGCTCCCGGGTTGTTTCTTGTAGGAGCAAGGAGTGCTCCTCTTGCCTTGGCTGGGCTCCAGGGTAGTTAATTGCATTCCGCCTGCCCAACATTAATTAATTTGGTGTCGTGCAGAGACCGCTGCGCTGGGTGCATCCGGGAAAAAAATAAAATAAAATCCACCACCTCCCACACCCAGTAAATAAGAGAGGGGGAGGGAGCCAGGCTGGCAGTTGGCTCAGAGACTCGTCAGCCTGGACACAGGGTCCCACTCCCTAGTGGGAAGCATCTTGTCAGGATCTGTCCATCCCCTTGTGATGCTGGACCCAGCTTGGTTAGCTCTGACACCAGTTTGCTTTCACCTGCAAGTGTATGGATCCAAGTCACATAGAGAGGTCACTTCCAGTTTGCTCCCTGCATCCGTTCCCAGGACAGAGGATACTGGTATTGGCCAGGAAAAATGCTTCAGAGACCAACTGATGGACAGAACAAGTTGGGTACTCATTGTCCACCTTGGCAGTGCCACACTAGGCTTGCAAGAAGGTCTATGGGATTCAGTGTGGCTGCAGGACTTGTACAGATCTGGAGGTGCCCCGGGCTTCACGAGCACCAAGGACGGTTGTTATGTGCAAGGAAATCCTCTCTATGGACTCGTGCAGTTGCTGGGTGGCATTGCTACGCTCCATCCTGCGCCCCAAATACGAGCACGCGCATATCGGGGCTGGGGAGCTCAGAGAGGTCTCCTGCAGATCTCGGGAGACTCACGGGCAGAGGGATCAAAACTGCAGGTGGAGAACAAGCCCCCGGAACATGTTCCTAGCAAGGTGCTCTCAAGACAATCAAAGCTGCATCAGCAAAGTCCAGGATAATCCCTACCCCTGCAAAGACCCTCACTGCAGACACGTTCGCCCTTGGCTAAGGACTTCTCCAAACAGTGCTCACAGAAGGATCTGCCAAGGGAAACTCATCCCTTCCAGGCAGCAAAGCCACGAGGGGTGAAGGCATCCGTGGGGAGCGAGCCTTCCCTGCACGGCTGTGTTTGGAAGGCAGAGCTGTGGTAGGAGAGCCCCTGTTCACACAAAGAGCAGATGCCGGTTATTTTAAACCCTACTGTTAACTCATTAAAGCAGCTGTCTGCCATCCCCCAAAGACAGACAAATTAGGATTCAACTCAACAAAGAGCACAACACACACAAAAAATAAATGTGACCGCACGAAACGCTAACAAGCCTGCTCCCACCACACCGGGACCGGGGGGCTCAGGGAAGAGGTGAAAGGAGGCAAAGCAGCAGATTTGTTTTTCATTGTCAAGTGAAAGCCCAGCCCAGCTGTTTCCCCAAACAAGCCAAAGTCATGAGCCATCTCTGTTTTGTTTTGGTTTTTTTCTTTTTTCTTTTTTCACATTCATGCAACAATGATTTTTCAGCTTCACAGCTGGGATCTCAATTGCTGTAGACGTGGCAGTGCAAGGAGCTGGGTTTCCTCCCCTTCCGGCCTCAAGAATTAATTCCTTCCCTGAGAGGAGGAAAGACCTTTAACCACATGTAGGGTGCAGCACCCACAGCCGTGATGCGTGGCTGTGACAGAGATCGGCACATCCGACACGCTGCGTGTCCAGCACGTCCAGCATACACCTCAGCCCTGTGCAATGATGGGATGCTGGAGCACACAGGCAGAGCCTTCGGGGCCACACAGCATCATCTCAACACCTGAAGAGCCCCTTTAAAATCTTGGCTTAATGCCCTGCTCCCTGCAAGGAGTCTCAGCCTTGATGCCCCATCTGCAAATGAGGGGAGCAGCGCTGGGAAAACTGCATCACTCAGATGCTCGGGTGAGTCAAATGATCATCCATAGCCAGAGGTAGCAGCACTGTCAGAGCATCTTCCCGTTGCTGGAAGCGCATCTTGTTCAGGCTCAGTTAATAGTTAAAGGATCCAGGTGATTATTTCCAATCTCTTGCAAGCAACAGTGGATCACTTCTGAGCAATTTGTAATCCAACAGAGGCATCAACCTCTAAAGCATCTCCTGGTCTCCCTGGGGCTGTCAAGGGACACTCTATTGTGCAGGGGAACAAAGAGCCCTGGGTATTACTCAGGAGTGAATGGCAGGGTTGAGCTTTACATAAAAAGAGATCAATACAAATATATCATCAGCTCACACAGGGCATTGAGAAAAGGTGGAGGGGAGAGGACTGGGAGGAGACACAGTGTGGATTGGCCAGGTCACAGCATTGGACAGCTATAGAGGAGCAGATAAAAAGACACTGATTGGGCTTTTAATCTCTCTGCTTGACATATGGGTCCCCAGGGCCACATACACCCTACGCTTCACTGCTGTATGGGCAGGGGCTGCTCTGTTCCCGCTGGGCTTCTCCAGCCCCGTCCTTTCCCCATGACACAAGCGGGGGACTGAGCACTGCAGCCACAGCTCTGACAGCACACAGCCCACAGCTGCATCCCACACGGCTCTCCTCCCAGCACGAGATGCCAGAACTGTACTACTCACACGTGCAGCGAGTTTGGTGGGTCTCAGTTTTGCTCCCACGCACACCAGTCTCCCACAGACCCAGTGTTGATGGGCTTATCAAGGAGTGAAAGAACAGAGGAGGGGAAAAAAGCCTGAATTTCTGCAAGGATTCTCCCAACACACAAGGACTGACACTCTCCATATCGATGGGATGGCCCCGTGAGCAGGGAGCCTCAGGGAAAGGCTGTTCTATTTCTGGCCAAGACTTTCCCGTCAGGGAAATGCACCAAATGCATCTTATCCAGCCTGGAAAGCAGATGGTCCGTGGAGGTGAGTCCCACTGTGGTTGTACAGCGAGTCTGACACCTTGGGGAGAAATCCCACAGACAGGCGATGGCCCCAAACTCTGCTCTGACAAAGCTTATGGCTGGGGGGAGGGACAAGACAAGCTGTTCAAGAAAGCCCAGATACACTCGAGCAAAGGCACGGAGCAACCTGCCCTTGGAGTGGCAGCGAGCGGCGGGTGCCTTTGCCCATACAAAAATAACAAGAGTTTACTGGGTGCATTCAGGGAGCACGAACATTCTGTTGCTATCGCCAGTCCTCCTGCCAACCCTGACCTCTCTTTCACTACACAGAACATTGAAAAACCACCTTGAAGAGGCTTGGAGCTGAACTCACCTGCCTCAGTACATGAGGGAGAGGAGGATCTGGCCCTTGCCACCAGCAGCCGAGCTCTGAGTCCCACCCGCTATCGGAGAGCGGATCTGGAGCGGGCGAATCAAGGCAGGAGGCACAGCAGCTCGGCTGCACTGATCTCACCGAGTGGGGTTATTATCTAAATCAGATTAGAGATGTGAAAAAGCTGGAGTGGCAGGTACAGCAAACAGAGGAGGCCACCAGACAGGAGCACGATAGCAGCAGGAGCTCGAGCGCGGGGAGGAATGGTTCTTCAAATCTCTTTATAAAAGCATCCTCCTCCATCCACGGCTGGATGTTGTTTTCCGAAGGGATTCTCTTCCCTGCCAGCTCCATCGAGCTCTCCTGTGGAGCATGAACAGGGCTCAGCAGCAGATTTCCAATACTGTGGGCAAATCCCTTCCTTTGGGATCCACCCCACACCGCTCACCCCAGGGCTCTGTGCGCTGAGCAACTGGAAATCATTCCAGCCTGTTCTCTTTGACTTGGAAAGGGAAATGATTATTTAAGCAGCAGGTTTCCTGCAGATGGGGTCCACGATACTGCCAGGATCAAGTGAGAAACCAGGGATGGAGGCAGGGCTGCTCCCATTCCTGCAGGAGACCCCGTGGGAGCAGAGCAGGGAGCTCAACTCTCCAAGATGTTTGGTGCCGGCTGCACCAAACCTCACCAGCAGAGGCAGGGGGGTTACATTACTGGGCTTTGCAGAGCAGAAAGGGGCATTTTGCTTTCTGGGGAGGGTGCAGAAAATGACACCGTGGGAAAGAGCCTTCTTGGTAACTTGACCCAAGAACAGCACAAATGCAGCATCTGCCTTTGGCCCTCTCCCAGTGGAGCAGCTCAAGGGAATGACTCTGGTTCCCAGAGCCTTTCACCATTGCAATACTGCTTTCCTTCTGCAGATCCCAAACAAAACCTTTTGAAAGCTCACGTGACATAGGGTCACGGTAAAACATCCATTTTGAGCTCACCCCCTCAGCTTTTCTCTGGGAGCTTCCTCCCCACACCTCTTGCCTCCTGGTCAGCATGTGTAAAAAGCCACCATGCCACAAAAGCAAACACCATCAACACCAAACACTCTGCAAACACCGTCAAAACCAAAACATCTTCACAAACCAGACACTTTGGCTGCAGCAAAAAAACCTCACATCTGACAAAGTTCCCCTGGTGGTGGAAAGGTCTCAGCCAGCTGCAGAAGAGGGGAGCCACAATTCATGACACCTTCACAGGGTGAACATCATTTTCTTTCCCATTTGGAGAGCACAGAAGCAAAGATCCCAATTTTCTTCCACAAATTCCACATTAGAACAGCCCTTAACTAACCCAGGCTGCAAATCTCCTGACTGATGAGCAGATTGCACCCTCCTCACTGCCACTACAGACCACTCACACCAACGATGCTACCAAAATCAGCACAGCCCTGTGAGGCAACCTGATTTTTATACAAGCTGTTACCATCCTTTTGAGTAACATTCATTTTATTCAAATACCCAGGAAAGCTGCAGGTAAGAGCTGGAGTCTGGGTTCCTGCCTGATCCTTAAGGCAGGAAAATATTCAGTTAATATCTTAGACACCCAGCCAGACCATGTGCTGCTGAGGCTCCTATTCCTCATTTTGTATACTGAAAATATTAAGTATAATTTAAAATAAGAAATATGTTTAAAATATGGTGTGCCAGGGTTTCTTTACTGACAGACACTTAGTGCACTTTGATTTGCTTTTCCTCACAAGCTCCCTCTCAACCACTATTTTTTCTCCCAGCGGTGTCATTCTAATTTTCAAAGTGAAGCAGAGAAATGGTTCATTCCTCACCTCTGGTCAGAAGCGATCCCAGGAGGGTTTCTTCAACTTCTCAACAACCACCCACTCAACAAGCACCCACGGCCCTCTCCCAGTCCCAAGGAAGCTCTCGCCCCTGAGCAGATGTTATTGATCAGCATCAACAACCCAGGTGCACCAGAAAGAAGCAATTTTGCTTCAGTGGAGACCTTCCCCCCTTCTCTCACCTGGTGTATAGGAGGGTGTCCCAGGGTATGAACTTCAGGAGGAGGGGGAAAGAAAGTAACTGAGAATTTCCCTCCAGATGTGAAGTTGGGTTTGTGGCAGCGGCCAAGGGCAAGCGTGGCTACCTCAGGGTGCAGCCGCGTGCTTGTTACCGAGCTCCTCCGCATCCTGACCATCCCAGAAAGGTTGTTGTCATCTCTCTGATGGTCTCTCTCTTCAAGATTATACCATCAGCCTTTTGGGTCTTTTCTAAGTTTATTCCCTCTTTCTTTTTTTATTTGTCACCCTGAAAATTTCAAGAGAAGCTGCCATTTCCAAGTCATCACATGGTGGGTCTCCCCGTGGTGGCACGCATCGTGCTGAGATGTGATGTGACTGGAGCCATAAAGTGCTTTTTTGTAGCTGTCACTGTGGATAAGAAGACACAGAAAAAGATATGATATATATATTTCTGTCCTCTTTCACCCCACTACTCCCTCCAAGCTCCAACTGCTCAAACCAGAGCTTTGACTTAATTACACCCTGCTGGTTTAGAGAGTCTGGTTCAGAAAGCAGGCACAGAGGGACATGTTTTGGGGCTCTGCCAGCATCAGGAGAGGAAAGGGGGATAACCTGGTGGCCGTCAGTGCTCCTTTGGCCACATTACAGTGGTGGAGAGCTGTTGAAACCCATGAGGCTTCACCCTAATAATGGGTGTTTGGCTTCTGGTTGAACATTCAAAGTCCTCTGTGTCCTCCCTGTTACTGGGAAGTGCTTTGCTTTCCATTGCTTGGATGAACCTGGCCCGGGGGCTCAGCATCTCCCACAGGCATCAGGGTCCTGAGTGGGGCCATCACACAGGGAAACCTCAGCCTCCAGCTTGGCGGAGCACGTGAACCATCATAGCTGACCGTTAGGGTTTGCTCCAGCCCCCATCCCTTAATGAAGATTCTATAAAATTTAAGCAGCATATATGCATAAAATATATAAATAGATATATACTTGAGGAACAAACAAACACCAGCTACAACTGGCACTTTAAGTCAATCATCTCTTCATCATCACAGTGGGGTGAGCCCTTTGCTGTACCTCCACTGGGGTTCAGCATCTTGCTCCCCATCAGTGGGTTATCAGTAGGTGAGGCTTGGGCTGTGTGGCTGAGCCCACTGGTGCTTTCCAGGAAAGGGTGGCAACCTCACAGCCACTGTGAAACCAAGGTGGG
Source organism: Chloroceryle amazona (assembly GCA_027560015.1). NCBI lineage: Eukaryota > Metazoa > Chordata > Aves > Coraciiformes > Cerylidae > Chloroceryle > Chloroceryle amazona. Next base: position 102,931 of record JANHFX010027865.1, read on the forward strand.
GAAACTGAGGCACGCAATTAACTCCTCCCAAAGCCTACCAACGAAATAAATGCTAAAGCTGAGCTTTCAGCCTCAAAATGCAGTTGGTTTCCTGCAGTCGCATGGTGGTGCTGCCCCTGCTTTTGTCCCCTGCTCTGCAAGACTCTGCCCAAGGAGATTATGGACTCTGCCGGAGCACTGCTGGGGAAGGTCCTGCCAGCACCGCAGGGGGAAATAATCTGACAAATCGTTTCCAGACCAGAGCAAGCTGCTCCCCAGCAGGGGTGTCAACAGGGAGAGGTTAATCCTCCTGGGCTCAGTGCTGTATGATCTGGTAACACCGGTTTCTACAGCCTGCATCCCATGCCTGCCCATCCAAGTGCTGGCACAGCGTCCGGCAGGCGGGGAGCTGGCAGGAGACCTCGTGCTGTCCTCCTCACTCTCTGATAACCCCAAGGGACTCTTGCAAGTCATCTTGCTCCTTCATGCTTCTGTTTCCCCATCTGCAATACAACTTGTCGCAGAAAAGCAAAGAGAGATGTAAAAATACTGAGTTGGTGAAATATTTTTATCTATTTCTCTTCTGCTGGCATCTTGTTACCTCTGATTCAAACCATTCAAGACCCTAACTGGACCAATTTAGTCTTCCAGAGGAAGCAAGCTGTGGTTAAAGGTGATTCTCCTATAAATATCAAGGGGGTTTACATCTTCCTCCACCCAAATTTTACTTCCTTTTCCCCTCCTTGTCTCCTGCAAAGGATGAACCTGAAGACGTCACCTCGTGTCCCACGCTGAGCCTGGAGCCTGTGATGTGCTCGATGCCATTTGTAGGTTTGGTTTACGTCTGCTCTGACGAAGCTGAACAAAAACGAGCTCGGGAGGATTTTAATTTTCCAAGCTTTAGATGAAAAAGATTCATTTAAAGCCTTTAAAAGATTTAGCCCACTTCACAGTTCCTTCCAGAGATCGGTGTTGTGCTCTTTAAATAGGAGACATGTTTCAAAGCTCCTGCCATCATTTATTAAATTAGCCTCAGACTTGCAAATGCAGCTCCCTCTTATTGAATCTTGTAATATTTATTTGCCAAGTTGTGATATTTGAAACTGCGCACGTTACACATACTGGGGAGGGAGGGAGGTGATGGGAAAGGCGTGAGGGGACGGGGGAAGGAAACCACTTCTACTGTAAGTTGTGTAAATACATTTGCACATCCCAAGAGGGGTAGGGAAAAGGTATTGTAATTAAAATGACTATTAAAATGACTGCCAGGGTATTTAAAACAAGGGAGAATAAATAGATTTTTCTCTGCACGGCACAGGCTCCTTTAACTTGGAAACTTCGTGACAGAAGATGATTAAAAATATCTTATGGCGTGTCTGAAATCTGCAAGCTTTGATGAGAAAAATGTTCTTGGGAATGAAAGGAGATCAAGCGAAGGAGGAACAGTCTCCTACACAGCGTTTTATAGGCCCAATTCATGACTGCAGATATCGCAGAAAACAATAATAAAAAAAAAAGGGCTTTCTTTCTCTCTCTCTTTTTTTTTTTAACAGAACAGGAGAAAAATACCCACAGGCGCTCCTGCAGCAAAAAGATCCCTTTACTCTGGCTCTGGTAGCAGGGATGTTTAATACTGGTGAGAAGATGCTCCAGGAAACCATGGCAATGGCTGAGGAGCTGCCGAGCTCTCGCCTAGAGATGTCACTCCCGAGTCGGAGAGGGCACAGCCCCTGACAACCCCCATCCCACTCCCGGCTGCCATGGCAGGGCCCGGGGCCACAGGACAGCCTGTCCCTGCCTCCTTCCTGCTAAGAGAAAGCTCTTTTATCTCTGCCAGGTCCAGCCCTGGAGAGTCACTTTGCCCTTAACACAGCCCTGAGCTGCTCCTGGCAGAAGCAGCAGCAGCTCCTGCAGTTCGGGCTGATCTCTGGAAGTGAAGGGGCTGGCAGCTTTATCCTGCACCCAACCAGCTTCTCACTGGAGTAACTGGGCTCTAGTGAAGCTGCGGGGTCTAAACCTGACCAACATCACTCACCCCTCTCCAAAATCCCTTCCGAAACCCTTGGGCGAGCTGGGGCGTGCTGCTCTCAGCTCTATGGCTGGAGGGCAAGGTGGTGGCCAGGCCATGGGGGTCACCACGGAGGGGACTCGCTCGTGCCTTCCCTGGCAGGAGCTGAGTGATGTCGGCCGTGACCCCACAGCACCCCAGGCTCTGCTCCAGCTTGCTGCCAGCACCCCATCTTCCCCCCCATCTGCCCGAGAGCAGGAGCCCTCCCTCCTTCCCATGTGCCATGCAGAGGTAGGGTGAGGAGGAGTATGGCCAAGCACCGCCGCCTGCTTCCCTCCCAGACACAAAGTGATGGAACCGAGGCCCACGGGGAGGAGATGTTGGGTTTGCTGCACTTACGGAGGTCGACACAGGGAATTTTGTAAAAGCACGCTGTGCAAGGGAACCCCTCGGAGGATAAAACTGCTCCTGCAAGGGCAGCTGAGCTTTGAAGGGTTAAAGCAGTGACTCGGGAGAGGCAGCAGCATCCTGCTCCGCAGGGGAGACAACCGGGATGGAGGGACCTGGATGTGCCTGGGACTTCAGGGACCATTCCAGGAGCTGTGCTCATCAGGCACCGCTGCCCACATCCCCCTCCACTGGCCACTGCTCATCTGGACAGGCTGGAAATGCTCCGAACATTTTCCTTCTTTTTGTTTCAGTTTTGCAAAATTTACTACAAAACAGCTTTCCCTCAAGAAGTGTATCCATTAAAAAAAAGGGGAAAAAAAAAAGAAAAAAAAAAAAAGAAAAAGAAAAAGGAAAAAAAAAAAAAAAAAAAAAGGAAAAAAAAAAAAAAGGAAAAAAAAAAAAGAAGAAAAAAAAAAAAGAAAAAAAAAAAAAAAAAGGAAAAAAAAAAAAAAAAAGAGGAAAAAAAAAAGAAGAAAAAAGGATAAAGGAAAAAAGGGAAAAGAAAGAAAGAAGAAAAAAATAAAGAAAAAGAAAAAAAATAAGGAAAAAAAAAAGAAAGAGTTTGGACCCCTCCTTGACCAGAAACCCTGCAACACAAATACTTGCCCTGAGCTGGCACCAGCACCACAGATTGAGTGCTGGACAAAGTTCCCCGTAAGCTCATCTCTGCCAGAGGTGAGCTGGGGTAACACCACACCAGTAGGTCTTCTGGAGACCTTAAAACTGGGAGTGCCTGATCTGCAAAAGGAGCTGTTTCAGATCATTTTGAACAGGCCTTTTTTTTTTTTTTTCTTCTTCTTCTATTTTTTTTATTTTTTAATGATTCTAATTTTTCTAGTGCTCAGAGCTGCGGACCCGGTAACCACGGAAACTCGGCTTCGCAGGCAGAGGGAGTCGGAAAATACAAGAGCACTACCACCAAATCCAGAATCTCATCATCTCCCCTAACTGTGACATTAAAAGAGCCACGTGATGATGCGTAGCTGGAAGAGAGGATTTTATTAGTATTTGCTTCATAAAACACTCTCCTTCTTATTTAGGGTGTGTTTAAATTGGAGCCACCGTGGTGCAAGTTACAGTCCCCGCCTGAGAGGGCTGGTGAGTCCAGCCCACGTCCCACAGAAGGTTGTGTCAAGGCACGTGGGGAGAGAAGTCCCTTGACAATCTGCACAAGACAGCAGAGCAAGGTGGAAAAAAAGGAAAAATCAGAGAAAAAAAATCACACCACAGAAAGTTTTTCTTGTGCAAACACTGAATAAAGAGCCCGTGCCTCAGTTTCCCCATTTGCATTAGTTATCTAAAAAGCAGCAAAGAGCAGCTCTCTATTGCTGGGAGGTACAAGCTGTCGCAAGCCTCTTCCAGAGGGGTCTAGAGCTTCACTGAGAAGCGACCCCATTGCTGCTGCCAGCTGAGGAATTCAAATGGGCAGCATCTGGCCTTGCTGACTGCTGGCACGGCTACCCATTGCTCCTCAGCTTCAAAAACCTCGAGATAAACCTCCCTCCTCGCCAGTGTGGCTGTTAACCCCTGGTTTTCTCCAGCACATTGATCTGCCCCCTCATCTCCATCATCCTCATGGCCCCATCACCTGCCAACGGGTCAGAGCTGGTGCCTCGGCCGGGCTATCACCGGACTCGGCTGGGAATGCAGAGTTCACAAACTATTGCAAAGAGAGAGGTTCTGTCAAAGCCTCCGCCCCCAGCAACATCGATCCCTGATTCCCAATTTAATTATGACAAAAGGACAAGATAACTCTCGAGGAAAAAAGCCCCGCAGCTTGTTTGGGTCCCTGCCCCCTGCATCACCTGCTGCCCTTCAGCCCGGCTCTCACTCTGGCTGAGGGAGAAGGAGAGACCCAGGGGGAAGAGGAGGCAGGAGAGGAAAGAAGAAGCGTGGGGAGCCTGAGCAGGAGGCTGCGTGGCTGGAGGGCTGGGGATGGGAAGGCTGGCAGGCTCCCGAGGCCGAGCCCAGGTGCTGTCCCGCTGCCCCCCCAGCCTGGCACACGCCCCACCGTTGCTCTAACGAAGACGCCTTGGCACAGGCGCTGGCCAAGTTTTCTCGCGGGCCAGTGGATCCTGTTCCTTATCCAATTCCTACACATGCTCCTCCTGGACTCAGCTCAGCTCTGCCAACTGCCCCAAAGCTGGAAAGGAGAAGAGAAAGCCAAGATAAAGGGACAGACAGCGGCAAGGAGGGAAGGTGAAGGAATGTTCTCCAGCAGGACAGTGCCTGGGAGAGGGTGGCTGTGGTGGGCTGCCCTGAGTGGCAGGACTGGGCAGGAGGAAGGAAGGAGCTGACTTCATCTCATACCAGAGAGCTGACAGCCAGCAGAGGATAAAAGCCTGGGAATCCCTCAGCTCCAGCATGGAGACCTCTCAGCTGCCAAGAGCGGAGAGGGAGATAGGAAGCTAGGGTTTGAATTGCAAGCTCAGCCTCCTGCCCTTGGTCTTTCCCATGCCAGCTAAAAAAAAAAATAATCAAAGGAGCAGCACAAGTGACAGGAGGGACACTGGGAAGGGAGCCGGCTGCCCCCGCAGCGATGCCAGCCCCTCTGCCTCCCTCCTCACCGGCTGCCAGGAGGCTGCGGGGCACCACGGAGGAGGCTGGAGAGAACATCTGCAGCTGCCGAACCTCACCATCCATCACGCACTCTTCAGCTGTTGTAGCTGCTACTCCAAACCCCAGGCCCAACCTCCAACTACCATTTGGAAAAAAAAAAAAGAAAAGAAAAGCCCAGAAAACGTAATCAAAGTAATTACCACCTCCACTTCAAACATCATATTATCGAGCTAACCAGCTACTCACTGAAGACAATTAATCTGCACATAGGCACCAGAAGAAACTGTCAGCAATTAGAAGTGGGAGCACACCTTTGTAGTTAAATGGGAATATTGCACCTCTGTTACATATTTAATTAGGTGATGGAGTGTGTCCCTTCTCAGACATTTTTCTTTTTAAATTAGACCTGAAATTCATTTTCTTTCCCACAAACTTTTTTTATCACCCGTGCCAAAAAAGAAAGGAAATAAAGTGTGAATAATTTGAAACCTGATTCTGGTGCTTCCTTAGGTTGCAGTTTATGGTGTGTACACAGGAGTTTATAGACCTCCAGGAGATAAGGAGGAAAAGTTCTTTCATTTCTTTCTGAGCCTTTTTCTTATTTTTGTTTTTTGTTTTTTTTTTTTTCATTCTTAATCTGATTTTAAGACCTTGCCTGTGCATTTTCACATTTCTCCCATAAATCTCATTTTCTTCCCATTTCCCTTGGGATTACCAGGCAATTGAACGGGAGAGGGCCGAGAGCTGAGCAGAGCTGGGCACACGCTGAGATACATTCATTTCAACACTTATTTTACAAAGGTTCTAAATTTTATCTTTGCATAATGACGCTGCTTTGCATATCTATAGCCACTTTCATCCAATGATCTCGGTACATTCTGCCGACTGTTAATTAATTCTCAAAACACCCCGGCGAAGGCAACAGGAAAGCTTTATTGGGGTAGTTGGTATCTAATTTGTAGGAGGGAAGGGTAAACTGAGGCAGGGGGATGTTGATGAGGTGTTTACAGGCACAGGACAGCACGACAAAGCCGTGGTATAGAAGCCTTGTCTCTGCAAGGCACAGAGACACCCCACAATCAATGTGTCCAAATAACCAAGATTTAGCCTCGGCGTGGTGTTAAACGGGATGCCCCCAAATCCACGAAGCTGTGCTCAGCGACTCCGGTACCCACAGCTCCTCCAGAGCACGTTCCCCCACGTTTCCTGCCAACACACACCTCTCGGCACAGCCGGAGTCTCAAACGCTCTGAAGATGCACAGACGGAGCGTTCCGTTGCTCGGGGGGGGGTCTTTGCTTTTGTCATCCTTGGCACCGCTTTCCAAACACTCTGAAATGAAAACATTTTTATACCCAGAAGGGCCTATTTTTCATCACCTCAGAGCACAGCAGAGCCCAAGAATAACTTTGCCGAAAGCTAACAAAACCACACGCTGGCTCGAGGCAGGAATCAGCCTGGCAACATACGCCTGCTTGCCCCGAGCAGAAAAACATCTCTAACCCCAGCCCGACGAGCATCGCTTCTGCACCATGGGTGGCACACGTGGCCCTATCTGCCAGCTCCAGCTAGCCTTGCCCCAGCTCCAAAAGAAAACACTCTGCCAAAATCCCATCACTCCGAGCAGAAAGATCCAGCCTGCAGGAATTCAACGTGCCTGGAGGACTGGAACAAACTGCAACAGCAAACCTGCAGAGAACGGAGCTGGCAAAGCCAAGAACACCAACGCAGCTGCCACCCTCCAGAAAAGCTTTCCTACGTTATCGAACGTCATCACCTTGTTGCAAGAAGTGAACACCCCGGTCTGCAAATCAGCTGCTTCATTTTGTTATTTGCTGAAGCAAAACCATCCAAGTTATAACTCAAGTTTGGAGAAAGGAGGAAACATTTCCAGGAGTTAAGCTGGTGGGTAAAAAAAATGTATATAAATCACTCCTCAAGTTACTGGAGGACAACTGCACATTCTAAAGGGCAAGAATTTGCATGGGTGAGTCTATTTTGCCCTCCATCCTCGGGCAGGAGGCATTTCAGCAGCTCAGGAGGTCTCCAGTGGAGTTCTGTCTGCGTTTGCCTCTTACCCATCTCCAGGTAGTAGGTAGAGCTCATCAAACACCATCTTCTGGGGGTGGAAGCAAATGAGACAGATCACAGAAACTACCAGCACCATTAGGTCATCGCAATTTCGAGCCGGCAGCAGCACAAGCCCTCGGTGTAGCGGTGAAGTCATTTAGTACTGCCGGCCCAAATCCAAACTGTCTTGAAGTCAAGGGGAATGCATCCACCGGGCTTTGGATCAGCCTGCGAAGCACATGGAGCGTGTGGGCGCTTTCTCTTTTTGCCAGGGACAATCCGAGCAAAACTCAACCTCCTTCTTCCTTCAGCTGAAAGAAAGCATCAACAGAAGACTGAAATTTTGGCCTGAAAAGGAGCCAAGTGCTGCTGAAAGCTGGCCCATGGTCCTTGCGCTGAGGATAAGAAGAATTACTGAAGTGCCTTTGAAAAGTGTCTTGAGATTGTGCCATCTTATATCCTGCCATACCAGAGGGCAGCAGGAACGTACCCACAGGGAGCAGGGCAGGTCTCCCAAGCTGACCAGGAGGTTGCTCTCTTGTCCTGCCCACTGGCTGGGCATCTTGGGAACTGTTTCGAGGCAGCACCAGGGCTCTTCTCGTGCCCTGAGCCTCTACTGCAGATGCAGGCAGGCTGTGATGGGTGCCCAGGGCTGGGGAGCAGCAGAGATACAGTGGTGGGAGGGGGAGGGTCCCCCATCTTGTAAAAAACATCCTCCAAAGGACCCCCAGTATGTAGTACACCCCCAGTTAGACCCTGACTCACCATCCCTGACGAATGAATCCCAGGCACCCCCTTTCCTCCCATCACACGTCTCCTGTATGCAGCAGAAAGGGGATATTTGAGGCATCTCTTGGTCAGCCCTTCTCCATAGTATCAGCTGTTGCAGGCAAGGATGCAAAACCCCACCTATCAAATCAAAACCCTTTTTGAAAGTTATAGCATAATCTACTCAAAGGAAAATCTCCATCGTGTCCCCTTCTTTAGAGTTTAGCTTGTTCCCTAAAGCAGGAGGACTTAATCTTAATTCCAACACTCGTAGATGCTTTTAAATCCTTGCTTTGTAGCTCTGGCCACTCTAGTAACTTCCTACAATAAAGGGAAATCTCTTTGCTGGAGAACTGCACAGAAGAGCTTGCCTGAAAGGCAGCTGGGAGTTTGTGTGCTTGACCTGCTTTTCTCACAACCTCAAAAGACCCAGGGTAAGAGCAAACCCAGCAGATGCTGCTGGTCCCCACAGCAGTGTGACAGGTACACGCCAGCAGCTGCCTTGGTTCAGTTCAGCTGCAGAAAGATGATAGGGGTGAGAGCCTGCTGTGCCAAGGGGGTGCAGGGAGAGAAGAAACCCCAACTTTTCATCTTTGACAATGTTGTTCTCACAGGCTGGATCCTTCTTCCAGCCCGCCCGTGGCAGGCAGCTTGACCTCACCCTACGCTGTTTGCAAGCAGAACGCTGGGGAGCGCGAGCAGCCGGGCAGGTTTCATGGACCTGCACATTTGTGGGGTTGCCAGCCAGTTTTTGCCAGCCTTCTTTCTCCCCTCTTCAAAGAAGAGGTTTTTGAAGTCAGAGCAAGGAGAGCAGAAGCTCAGGAACATCCTGAAAGGCTCCAGGCCCAGGTTTTACTCCTTGCTTCAGGCACCTGTTGCATGGGGTGGGTATTTTTGGATGCAGGCTGCTGAGCACTTTCAAAACCCAGAAAAGTTTGTGATCAATGCAGCCTGGAGAAGGGGAGGTGGGGACCAGAGAAGATCCTCCATTCACATTCTTCAGTGAACTCTGCAGGAGGTGAGAGGGGTAAAAGGTGCTGTCTGGATGTGAACAAATCTAGGTTGGGAACACAAAGTCATCCCTCCCTCAGAGCACAGTGCAAGTGCCCTGGACCAGGATGCCCAAGGGAATTAAACTGGATCAAAATCTTAAGTCCTGCAGGATGGAGCGTGGTTTCTGAAAGAAGATTACGAGGCCAGAAGCTCACGACCACAGGCACTATGTTCCATGACTCAGTCCCTTCTGTCCTGCATCATCAAACAGCAGCATCTGTTTGTGTCCTGCAGCCTGAGTAAAGAATTCCCTTTTTTATATATTAGTGCAGCCATGTCCTGCCTTTCACGCCAGCGCCGGTAGAGCCACAGGGCAGAGTATTAATTCTCTCTTAAGCTGGTGTGACATTCCCATTACAGCAACCCTCTGCCAGCTCTCTGGCTCGTGCAGCGTTCGCCTTCCCTGCTGCAGAGCAGGGGGTGCCGGGTGACTCTTTGTCCCACAGCAGGGAGCTGAGAGCTGCCTGTGACAATCTTCAGCCGCCTCCAGCCTCTCGTGCTGCGGTGACAGACAGAGGATGGGCAGAGTAGAGAGACAGGACACTGCTTATGGGAGTCAACCAAGAGGGTAGAGGAATGGAGACCACCAAAAGCCCACATCTGAGACCACAACTGGAGTACTGTGTTCAGTTCTGGTCCCCCCATTGAAGAGGGACAGGAAAATACTGGAGAGGATGCTGAAGGGACTGGAACATCTCTCTGGTGAGGAAAGGCTGAGAGCCCTGGGGCTGTTCAGCCTGGAGAAGA
>JANHFX010027865.1:112663-126249 GCA_027560015.1 Chloroceryle amazona
GAGTCTCCTGCTCTGGAGACTTTCCAGCCCCCCTGGCTCTGTTCCTGTGTGGGCTGCCCTGGGTGACCCTGCTCTGGAAGGGGGTTGGACTCGCTGATCCCCAGAGGTCCCTTCCAACCCCTACCCTTCTACGATTCTATGAAAAGCCCAAAGGATTTGTTACTCTGGCTGTGTCCAGGATTGCTGCATGTCAGTGCTTGCCCCAGGGAGATGCCTTCACAGCGATGGGAGGTGCTGGGGGCTGCTGAGCCCAGGAGCTCCTCTGGGCTCTGAGATACCAGTAGTAGAACCTCTTCCACCATGCTGTGGGAGCCAGAGAGCCACAAGGAAGGGCACGTTACATTTGCAGGGCTCGGCGCTGGGAAAACGCTGGCATGGCCCCATCTGGAAGGAATTATCAGAAGAGCTGTTTGTCAGCTGCTTCCACCCGGAGGAAGGGCTGCGATTTTATACCCCGAGCCTCCCCCAGAATAAAAACCAGACAGGGGAGGAGATTTATTACACACAAAGCTCACAAGATTACAAATGCCCCATGGAAGGAGACCTGCCTGAGAGAGGATTGTGTTGTTTTGGGTTTTTTTTAACTGGCATGCAAGAACAGAACAGCCTCACCAAAATTACCTTGGAGCATGGAAAATGGAGCCGATCCTCAGCTAGATGAAACAATGGCATCAGCAACTGCCTAGTTTGAGAAAGGAGGGGGAAAGAGGAGAGGAGGGCTCTGACTTGAGGACCACCCAGGAGATGAAAGACGTGTACTTGAACCACTGCTGAGCCCTGCAGCCTCAGCTGGTGCCTCCATCACATTCAGAGCCCGTGATGATCCCCCAGCCAGACCTTGCTGTAAAAGACCTCAGTGGGATTTGAGATCCCAGAGAGGGGGGACCTGGTCTCATTCCTCCCTTCACCAAGGATGAGTCTGCACATGAGAAATCGTCCCTAGAGACGACTGTATCGTATTTTCATGGATTTTTATACGCCTTGTTTACCTGTTCCCAAATTGCAGGAGTCATTTTTATTTCTTTGTTGCTAAGTTTTCCACCAAAGCTTTGCTAAAAATCAAAATAGCGTTTGAAACAGATATCGAGCATGTTTTGTTTCCTGACAACCACACGTAGAGATTCAATTTGTATACGCTTCTTGGTGAATATGTCACGCTGTGATTGCTCACACATTAAGTGACACAGCAGAGCTGGATGGGAAATGGTTTTCTTTCTTCTATTCCATGAGAATTTCAGAGACTGATAAAAACACCAATGGATTTGAAAGAGACCTTGATGTTTTGTAGTGGGTAAGACAAAAAGGTTTACTATTTAATTAGCTAAAATGTTAGACCAAAACACTATGCTTTAGATGTTAAAACAAGTCAGTATGGAAATATATAACTATTTTTTACTTTTTTCTCCCAAATTAAGAGGATTTCAAATCTGGAAACCAAAAAAAAAAAAAAGGCAAAATTTGGGAAAACAAAAGGAAGATTTTGTGTCATGAACAGTCACAGTTAAATCAAATCAGACATTTTCTGCCAAAGCCCAAATCAAAGCTCCAAACCCCATCCGTCTGCTCTCGCAAACAGCATCACCCCGACAAACACTCTTCTCTCGACAGCATTGGCTCACAAGTTTCCTCTAGACAAAGAAAGATAACAACTAACTTCCACCCACTGCGTACAGACGGAGTAAACCCGCGCTGCTTATTATCCTACATGCAGGGACAGAACTCTCCCCTTGATCTTCATTAAAGAGAGAAGGGAAATTCCAGCGTTTCAGAGGCTTTGTTATTATCTTGAGTACTACAGCAGTGACTAGAGAAAGCAGCTAGCAAGACAAGACAGAGGTTAGATTTTGGAGACAGGGCACAGCAGCTCAGACAAGCATTGAGTCTGTGAACCTGAGCTGGAGAATTCCCAACAGTCAACTTCATCTGACCATCAGCATTCCTGCAGTTGGGAGTCGCAGGGTCAGAAAAAACATCAGAAAAGGAAAAGAAAAAAAAACAAAACCCAAACACACACTCATTCTTGTGGCATAAACACAAGATTTCCCTCAAATGCAGATCTGTGAACAACTATTTTCACAGCAAGGCGACAGGAGTTGAGTTTGCTCCAGTAGCCACCAGCTGCTCCAGGGCCACGTGGTGCTCTGTGGTGGGATGGGCAGCATGGCTGGTCCCCTGCCCACGCGTGGAGGGACCCACTCCCCTTCTTGTGCCTATTTATGAACCAACACCCCCAACTCCTTGAATCCCTACTCATCCAGGCACTACTCTTAGATCCACCTGAACCTCAGTGCACACACTTTTGATGCGCGTGTGCCTGTTTGCTCCCTGTTGGACTCTCCCTGCCATCGTTCGGCGCACACATACATGTCTGTGGCTTACAAACACCTCTGCTGTTCTGCTAACGTGCTTTCCTCTCCTGTTCATCACAGAAACCTTTCTGCTCACTGCACTCACCCATCTGATCTCGCTTTCCAAGCGCACATCACCCGTGGGCAACCACACACACGCACCACACCAGTTGCTCACCAGCACCTTTCTCTCCCCTTCCGCAGCAGCCACAGGAAGCAGGGATGCTGATGGCTGGTGGTGACAGGCAGGTGAGGAGAGGGAGAGGAAAAGAGATGTATTTTTGATGCGAAGTTTAGCTGCCAGGTTAACTGGATGATGAATGAAGGCAGGTGCGTGTTTAACCACATCCCACCAGTAGAGCCCTCTTACCTCTCTGCCCCCTGCAGTGCCAACGTAGCGGCTCCATCGCCGTGAATGCTGTTTCAAGGTCACTTCAGCGATAAATTATATGTGTAACATATCCCTGGCAGTAACACCCACCTGTGACTCGCTCATCTTCCCCATTTATTGTCCCCTTGCAGATGTGTGGCTGGAAAACAGCTCCAGCGTTCACCTTGTTCCGGAGAAGGAGGGGCCGTCTCCATCCAACAAGCTGCAGAAACAGCTACAGCTTGATGATGAAAATAACAGGAGCCAGATCCTCCACCAGCACAACTTTTTTCCTCCAACAAAGTTTTGGGAGCTGATTTACATCAGCCAGGGATCCACTTTTTACAACATATCGTGCAAGCCATCAGGAAAAAACCATCTGTAGCGGGTTCAGGCATGAGGTAGAACACACGAGGGATATTAGCAGAGCTGCTAAAGGGGAATCGTTTCAGAGTAATGGTCCCATGTGCGCTGCAAACTGCAGATGAAAAGGCAAGGAAACTCAGAGAGGCCTGGCTCTCCCTCTAGTTTTAATGGTACATCAAGAGGACTGATCCTAAAGACTCAATTCCCCCCTTTTCCCCAGTGATTCCAGTCTAAGCAGCAGGTTTCAGTCCTGGAGATTTCCTCTCATGCCCAGAGATGGGCACATTCTTTTTAACACCGAGACAAGGAGCCAACCCAGTCTCCCACCTCACATCAGTCTCCCTCCAGCTTCACCATGGACAGATGCATCTAAAGGACCAATACATCTGCTCCTCCCCCCCAGCCGGCACCAAGCATCCGCTGGGGACAGACGGGCTGGTCTATCTGTCTGTCCATCCTTCCTCCTGATGCTGCCTGGCTCGGTCAGCAGCAGTGCCCGACATGCTCTGTCGTCAGACCTTTGCGTGCCAGATGCCCTTGTAGGCAGCTGCACGCAGGATGAAGAGCAACGTGTTCAAACCATGTACAATTACGTGCGACTGTTTCTCTGCTGCAAATAGATGGAGCGGCGATGGAGCAGCAGTTATGGTCTCGCATTAGCAATTTCCAAAGGACAGTTGTGTGGCCACTGTCCATTACAGCCAGAGCAAATGAAGATGGATGAAAGGGAGTTTGGATGCTCCATATGCCTCTGTTCGTTTACTGCAGGGAGACCTGGACTGTGGGAAATGTCGCAAGGGAACGTTTGCAAGGGATGAACGATTCCAATTTCTACCCAAATTCCAGAAAATAATGCATTTAGCTGCAGGTGCAAAAATCAAGTCACCTGGGGTTTGAACCTTACCCAGTCCTACCTCTCTGTCACTTTGCTGCAATGGACCTCAGAGCATTTGCAGCCCTAACCTCCAGCAGCCCTAGATGGGAACGAGCAGCATCATTCCCACACATCTGCAGAAGAAGCACTAAGAAATAAAGCCACGATGGAAAAATAGACCTGAGAAGACCATTAGCAGCTCTGTCAGAGGAGTGGAGTACACCCAGGTCCCAGCAGCTGGTACAGGGGGAAAGATGGCAGAACATGGAGCTACTGAGCATCTACCTCAGCATCTCAAACAGAACTCTAGAAGACAGGAAGCAAAATGAATTTGATGCACATACCTGAAAATTTGGCCTGAGTCTCAAGGTCATGTAGTAAATTAGCAAGAATAGGACCCAAGCGTCCTGAGCGTGATCCCATTCTGCCCTACTCAGCGTGGCCTCACATCACCATTTGTGCAATTGGCTTATCTCACCGAGTGACTTATAGATGCTATTGCAAGCAGCTCCAGTCAATATATTTATTTTCCTTTTGATATACAGCTACAATAGGAAGCCATGCATAAAGTTTATTAAACCTGGCTAATTTTCTATCAGTTCTGCAAAATATCGATTCTACGCATTCAAGTTGTCTGCCTCGGCCTCAACCTGGAAAGAGCCCCATTTAAAAGCAAACAAACAAACAGCATCCAATTCCTCTGAAAAAAGCTAATCCCAGACTGCAAAGTGAGGCTGTTCTCATGGGCAGAGCCCTTTGATGAGTTGAGCCAAAGACAACTGTGTTATTTAGGAGCCATTTGCAAGCTGGTGAATTAACCAAGACTTTTATTTTTATTTCTAAAGGGCTGGTGAGGGGAAGAAGCAACAGCTTTATGGTAGCAGGAAAATATCCAAATTAATTTCTTTTTGCCTCTGAAAGAGACAAATTCTGCAGGTTTTAGGGGCTGGAAAGCAGCACGGAAGGATCTGCCATTCTCCATCCCCCCCGGGCCACTGCAGGCATCGAATCCCTTCGCTGTAACAATATTTTGACATCTCCCTGGTGAGCCAAGAGCACAGCTAGCTTCTGTGGGGGCACAGGGCAGGATCCTGACACCAGTGAAAGCTTGGAGGAGGTACCCCAGTGATGCAACAGCAGGACCCAAGCCTCACACGAGGGTGAGCATCTCTGTAGGACAGCAGCTTGCACCCTTCCAGAGCACACCCTGGGCAGACACCACTTCTAAAGCCCTAAGGTTTTGCAGGTGGCTGGTTCTTGAGAGCACCACTGCAAGTCCTGCCCAGCAGGCACGTCTCAAGCTAAACCCCTGCCTCTCTGCCTTTCTCAGAGCACTTCATGGTAAAACCAGAGGCAGGGAGTTTTCTATCTTCAAATCTCACAACATAACTGGTGTGGGGCACAAGCAAATCATTACTGCATCCACATCATGATGGAAACCAACAATAAATATAAAGATGCTCCCTAAACCAACCCGGCAGCGTGTTTTGCCCCATCAATCTCAGGGTGCCTATGCGGGCAGCAGCATGTCAGGCCAGATTTCAGCGACTTCCTTTGGTTTGAAACTTAACCTGCTGCTTCTCCTGTGCCGTAGGCTGCTCGGAGACCAGCTGCGAAGCATCATTGTACAAGACAGAACATATGCACAAGTAAACAAATTAAGGCTATCTCCAAAACAACAGGCCCCTGGCTTCCTGGAAGAGCTGCAAAGAGAAACTTAATCAACAGCAGCGGGTGAAACGGTAAAGGGGAGGAGATGGACCTCTGCTAATGAAGGCGATGCTTTCAGATTGCAAATGCTGGCTCGCAGCACGCGAGGAGGCGATGGCGGGGTCAGCGCCGGCGACACGAGATACGCACGGAGCCGGCAATCACGCTGGCTCCAAGGAAACTGGTGTTCCCAGCAACCGGTTTAAGGTGACGCAGAAAGCAAAACAAGGAGCTGAGCGGGGGGCACAGGCTCAGCCTTGCCCCTGCCTGTTATGGCGGGCGAGAGCTCAGCTGTCGAGGCCGGATTAGGGCTGGTGTTGTGGCCTCCCCAGCTCCTTCCCCAGGGGCTCATTAACAGTCTGAAGCTGCAGCAGTTAAATCAGTTGAATACCAAGGCAGTTAAATCTCCGCGCAGATGCTCTGGCGTTGGTTTAAGCTGCCTGCCACTGGCTTCACCCTGGGTCTTTAAATGAGGGAGAGCCAAGGAGGAAAAGAAAAGAGTAGAAACCTTTCCCTTCACTTCCCAACTGCAGGGAGGTCCCTCTCCAGCTTCTCCCTGGAGCTGAGGCTCCTGCTCTGCTAAAAACCTCTGCCTTGACCCTACGAGCCCAACCCAAGGGCAGTTGCTTACAGGGTGTCCTCTGGGGAGCTCATGACCAGCAAAATTAGACCTGAAGAGATTTTATTGCAAAGAGTGATAATTTAGCACTGAAGAAAAGCTGTATTTTTAAAACCCACATGCACGCACCTGGCTTTTTGCTCCTCTCCAACCTCATAGTTCTATGACCAGCTAAGTCTCCCTGGTTTTCCTTCTATCCCAAAAGAGCTAAAACAGCCAGCCTAGGTTCTCTTAGCAAACCTGGAAACCCTCTGAGATAGCCCAGGGTGTCTCAGACCAGCTCCTGCAGCCTTCCTCCTCACTCTGCACGCCAAACTCCCCTTCTGTAGCCAAAGCAAGCTGCTGGACAGACAACTGGGAGCCCCAGCTCCTCCTTACCTCGGGCCCCAGTCTCAGAGCAGAGTCTGGCACTGAAGTCTAACACAAATCCTCTGGTGTGATAACAACCAGTCAGGGCATCTGAAAGCACGACCCAACTGTCCACGATTTACTCGGAGTTACAGATGCCATCACTGGGTCAGAACTACTTTGCCTCAAGAGGATGCAGCATCTGCTCACAGTTACAACAGCAAAATTAGGACAGTCTGACTTGTGATGATGGGTCAGGGTATTCGCACGCTCCCAGCCCAGCGCGGGATGCAAACATCCCATGAGTCACCCAGACAGGGGACGGGGCTCTCGCCACCACACGCACAGCTAGACCTGGGCAAGGCTCAGCTGGAAGTAGGGGCTGTTTAAATTTAAACCAGGTAAAATACACCTCACGCCTACTTAAAGGCAGGAAGGTAGAGCTGCTTCCTGAAGGTCTGCACCCGTGCTTGTGAGCACGGGCTAAGTGGAGGGGAGAAGTTTTCTTTGACAGATAGATGCCCGCAGACAGAACTACCCCAGCTTATCATTGCACCTCCAGGTCAAACAGATGTTTCCTTCCAAATACAGATGTGCCAGTGGAGGAGATCACTGCCCTAAGATGCTCTTCACTCCCTCCCTGCCAGATGTTCCTAGGCTGACAGTCCTGGCAGCTAACAGAAAATTATTTCAAATACCTGGCCAATTTAAAACACGTGTCTCCTTAATCCTAAGCAGTTAGAGGTTGGTTTACACCCTGGAGGACAAAGGTTTCTATAGCTAATTTGTTATATTTTTAAAGCTGCCTTAACATACAGTAGATGATTTGCTGTTCATCTTGGGCAGAGCAGGAGGAAAGCCAGACTGGTGGGAAGGAAAGAGACATGTGTAATAACCTAGAGCATCTTATTCACAGAATGGTAGGGGCTGGAAGGGACCTCTGAAGATCATAGAGTCCAACCCCCCTGCCAGAGCAGGGCAGAACTCGAGCAGATCACTCAGAAGCATCCAGACAGGTCCTGAGAGTCTCCAGAGAAGGAGACTCCACCACCTCTCTGAGGAGTCTCTTCCAAGTGCTCTGTAACCCCTACTCAGAGAAAATCCCCTACAAGCACATGAGAAGAAAGCATCAGTCCCAAGATGTCAGGATCCACTCCGTGACTACTGAGAAGAGACCTGCACATGCAGAGTGGTGCCTTCCCAAGATGGCTCTGACGTGTTGCTGTGCCAAGCTGAGATCCACAGCAGATTTTGGCTCCTGCTGCACAACCCCATCTCACTTCCAGAATCCAGAAATTTTCAAATCTGGGTTTTTGCTCAGGTCTCATTGCTCATCAGCAGTGGGCTGGAGGAACCAAACTCCTTGTTGTAAAGCAGAGATTCCATTTTCCTCTGGTCTTAAGCAGCTTCAATCCATCTTAGTGCATTACAGAGCCCGCGCTGATTGTTCTGCTGTAGAGAGTAATAACAACTTGTACTTTGCAGATTACCCCAGGGAACCACGCTCGTGGCTCTGCTGTACCACCAGCTCTGCAGGGTGGGCACACATCTGCTGGCAGCGTCCCCAGACAGAGGGATGGGGCTGCAGGAACAAACACCCAGGGAAATTTGAGTGGGACGATGCAGAAGAGCAAAGGGAGCTGGTGTGTGGCTGGTGGCCTTGGGGAAATTGAGATGCCCAGTCCTGCAAGGGTTGAACATCATTAGATGCTGTATTGGGTATGACTGAGCTGCAGTTAATTCCCCCAGAGCACCCCCCCCAGTGCTGTGCGTGGGGAGCCAGAAAGGTGCTGCTCACAGCCCCGGGTTGGAGCTGCTGCTGGGCAGGGCTCGTGCAGCACCGGGGCCGGTTTCCAACGCTCCCCCTGCCATGGGGCGTGGGGGGAACATGACTGGGGCAGCTGACCCAAGCTGGCCAAAGGGATATCCCCTACCTTCTGACATCAGCTGAACCATAAAAGCTGGGGAAAGGAGGAGGTGGGTGGCAGGCACCCACTTGTCCTCCAGAGCAACCACTACACGCACTGGAGCCCATCTTCATCTGGGTTCCCACACCCACCCTGGCAAGTGCTGAGCTCATAACCTCCTGCCAGGTGGAGACCACAGCTGAGCTCTTCAAGGGGGTAACCATAGTGGAGGTGAACATGAGGCTTCAGAGGAAAGCCTGCCAGGCCAGGCAAGGGACCATCATCCTCCTGGACAAGTGCTGCTTCTGGAATCACACTGTGTGGAGCTTCAGCCACATGCCTGCAGCTGCCTCACCCACAGTCTAGACTCCTCTACTGTGGTCTGATCCTGCCCCTCTGTAAGGTCACCAGCATCCAACAGGCATCCAAGAATTACTAGAGCTGTAGGGGAAGCAAACAGAGCAAGGAATGGTGGCCAAGGTCTCCCCCAGCACGGTCTGGGGAGGCTGCTGATCACAAACAGGTCTGCTTCACACCAGAAGATTTGTGAGGGCCACAACCACAGAACAGAAGCAGCAGCTGACTCTTGCCAAGCCCCGGGATGGCTCATCCTGAGGTTCTTCCTCTGTTTCTTAAGCTTTCCCTCCCCAAAGCCTGCACAAACTGGTTTATTGCAAAGGGGCCCATTACTACAGTTATCAGATAATTTTTACCACAAAACCTGGGCCAACAAAACAAGCACAGCTCTCTACCTTATTTTTCTTGCATGCAGATTAGTAGAAGAGAACAAAAAGATGTCTTAACTGGAGAAGGTGATTTTTCTTTATATCTAAGGTTTGCGGGGCATTTTGCCAGAACTGGACAAGGCAAGATGTTATTTTTAGCACCAATACCTAATAAAGGCAACATCTTGCTCCATTGCAAGGCACACATCTGAAACTGGAATCTCAGGTCAGACCTGGGGACAAAATTGCAATGGCCCAGATTTGCTCAACTGCCTTTTTTTTAATTGTGGGCATTAGCAGATTATAGGTACTTCTGCAGCAGGTCCATAAATCACTGTTTTATAATCTTCTGTATGCATTAGGGCCCAGATTATCATGCTTGTACCTGGTAATAACAGAGGAGGGATTGCCTGGACCCCTGGGAAATCCAGAAGAGGCACCTGGTAGAGAAGAGGAGCACACGGTACCGAGGCACGTGGAAGGGATGGTGCAGAGGGCAGGGCTTGCAGTGCTCCCTCAAACCTGCTCTCCATCCCTGTCCCGTGGGGACAAACTGAGAGACACAAAACCCCTCCACACACAGAACTCCATTTCTCATCTACCCAGCTCACATGTTGGGTGGTGACTGCCTTTCTCTGTCTGTTCTGTAAAGACTCGGGTCATCCTTCCCTTTCATCCTAGATGAAAGGAGGTGGTTACATGCACCAGTTTCTAAATCAGCTCCTAGCAAAACAAAACCCCATTAACAACAGGGTGTGGGTTTGCCTTCCAGCTGGCTCGCTGCGGAGCTGGGGACTTGCTCAGTCAGCAGGAGGAAGCATGTCCTACATATCTTGAAGAGCAACTGGGAGCACTGGAAGAATTAAGGTTTTCACTGGAAGGTCACTAGATGGCCCTAGATCTTCCTTCACCACCAGTCACTGGTACTTCAGCTCCAAAAGCCTGGTCTTAATTCATCCCACAGCAGGACCCCAAAGGAGCAGGGTGCCCTGATAAGAAGGGCACTGAGCTCAGGCCAGGGATATCTGAGGCTTCTCCTGGCCTTTGGCTGTTGAGGGCAGGGAGAGGCTGTTGTGTATCTGATGATCTTCAGAGGTCCCTCCCAACCCCTAACATTGAGATCTGTGCAGGGCCACTGCCCGTGGATCTGAGACACCAACCTGATACAGATAAAGGGCAAGAAGTCTGGTTATGTACAAACTGACAACATCCTGCTGCCAGGCTGCTCTTTTCATGCTGCAAAAACCCTCAGAGGATGAAAAGAGCAATCTAGACTTATTCTCCATGTTAAATCACTGCTGGATCTGGAGCCTGTAATGCGTGCTTTGTTGGAGTGTAATGATGTCCACCTAGGTCAGGCTCCTCAACATCTCTGTTACAGTTTAAGCTGCTTGGGCTGGATCAGCATTCGATTGTGCCAGCAGTTTGGTGGGTCTAAATCAGCGCTAAATTCCTCTGGATTGAGCAGACACTTCTGTGGAATACAAGCAAAAGGAGGAGCTGGGTTTACATCCCAGCTCCTGCACTAAGTAGTAGCCCCAAAGAAACACAAAGGAAGATGGGGACTTTGGGAGGTGGGGGGGGTAAGTGATTGGTTAACAGAGGTAAATGATCTTTTCCTTTCTTCGAGCTTGGATCTTTGTTCAAGTGGCAAAATGGGACCTGTTCGCTGTAATTGCTCTGCTCTTGCACACAACTGCTTTCTCCCACGTGTGCCTTGTTGACATTTAAATAAATTGCAATTATTCCAACAACATAG
This sequence comes from Chloroceryle amazona, assembly GCA_027560015.1. Lineage (NCBI taxonomy): Eukaryota > Metazoa > Chordata > Aves > Coraciiformes > Cerylidae > Chloroceryle > Chloroceryle amazona. Next base: position 123,690 of record JANHFX010027865.1, read on the forward strand.
ATTGCAGGGACTCCAGAGTAAATGGGTCAAGAATACATCCAGGAGCATCTGCAATGTATTTAACACATGACTACAACAGGAGTAGGGGCAGGAGGAGGAGAGTATGGTGCTGGCTACAGCCCCACACCCTGGGGGGATGCTTGAGCCAGAGCCTCCAGGGCACGGGGGATGGAGGCAGCAGTGATGCAAGGAGGGAACCAGAGCACACAGGGCATCACTCTGGCTCTTCAAGTGATGACTGTCTTGGCCAAAGTCCTCCAGCCCTCCTTTCCTTCCCTCTGCCAAAGCATTCAGGAACTCCCCAGGGCTTGTGTTTCCTTCCTGACACTGGCTGGGGGTATCCTGCTTCCCATCCAGACTTCAGCTTCTCCTCTGTCCTCACTACCCACAGCATTGTCTGCACCCTGTTTACCTCTTCCTTCACCTCCAACCTGTCGAGGAAGAAATGTCCTTTTGCCCACAACTCAAGTTACTGCTAAGAGTTCCTGTGATCCAGGTTGGAGACAGCAAACACCCGATTTCTTCTTTCATCCAAAGCTTTTGGTGAGCAATCCAGGATGGCTGCCCACTCCTGCCTTGCAATTCTGGGATACTACATTGGGACAGGGATGGAGTTAATTTCCCCAGAGCATCCCCCACAGTGCTGTGCATGGGGAGCCAGAAAGGTGTTGATAACACACCCGTGTTGTGGGTGCAGCCAGGCAGGGCTTGCACAGGACTGAGGCTTGGTTCCAACCTTCCCCCTGCAGTGGGATAGGGGGGACAAGATCTTGAGAGGGGACACGACTGGGACCACACAGGTGAGCCAAACAATATTCCAGACCATATGGCATCAGTTCAACAATAAAAGCTAGAGAAAGGGGAGGGAAGCATCTGCCTGTCCTCCAGAGCAACTGCTACATGCACTAGAGCCCTGCTTACTGGGAAAGGGGCTGGATGGGACCTGCTGATGGGAAAGAGAAGTTTGTTTTCCTTTGCTTCCATGCACAGACTTTGCTTTTTTTTTTAAGCTGACTTTGCCATGACCAACAAATTGTTTGTTTGTTTTTTTCCCTTTTCCATATTATTTTGTCCCCCTTGTCCTTCTGAGAGGTGTCGGGGGGAAAAAGAGTGGCTTGGTGGGCACCTGTCACCCAGCCAAGGTCAACCCACCACAGATAGACAGGGAGAGGCTGTTGGGGAGGGAAAGCAATAAAAGAAGGGACAAGAGAGAAAGGGAAGGTCAGGAACAGTTGAAGAGCACGTGCTTCATTATGAAGGTGAACATGAAGCTTCAGAGGAAGACCTGCCAGGCTGAGCAAGGGACCATCATCCTCCTGGATGAGTGCTGCTTCTGGAATCACACTGTGTGGAGCTTCAGCCACCATCCAGACCTCTGCTAATATGGTCTGGTCCTGCCAAGGTCAACCCACCACAGATACAAGAGGCTGTGTGCAGCCAAGAAATGACAGCACAGAATACAAAGGGATTGTTCCACGGTCACACATCTGTCAGAGCTCAGAGACACACAGCTCCTTGTCCAACCCAAGGACATACCCACCCCTTTGGCAAGCAGCAGGTCACTGGCTTTGATCTGAAGGTAGAAGGACCACCGAGTGCAAGTAAAGAGACAAAGGCTTTAAAGAACACGAGTGATGGATGCCATCACAAGAAGCCTTAGCCAAAAAAATCCACCCTCAGAAGCTCTCCCAGTGCACCTCCATTTTCTTCTTCACCTGTCATTCTACTAGAAACCACTTTGCCTCTCCCCCCGCCACCTCCCCAAACCTTTTCCTTGCTTTATTTATAAATGCATCAAAACGTCTCCCTGCAAGTGTAAAACTCTTTAGATGAGGGTAAAATAAAATCGATTTGAAATCACAGCTGCCGGGAGTCTCTGGCACACACACGCACTGTCTGCTGACATTTTCTGTAGCTCTTTTCCCAGTGAAATCTGTCTCAAGCAGGGCCCAAGGGGGCTAGTAACAAATCAGTTGCCTAGTACAGGAGTGATTTTTTTAACTCCAGGTCCAACACAACTGCACTGGAAACCATGGGACTACCCTCAAGTGGATCATTAAACTAAAAGGGCTGTTTGTTAAAAGGTACAGGTTTTTAGGGATTTGTGGTCCCAAACTGACCTGGCTTTGTTGCATATTCAGACCTAGTTCCTTCCAACAACCGGGAGAGCTACTGCATTCCCATCGGGCTGGTGTTCCTCTGGGCACTGAGCAGTTACCATGCGAGGTGAGAATTGCCTGAAAGATGGAACCTTCTGCTCTCAGACACTCCAGGAGGGAGGGACAACCCTGGTGCCTTATAATTCCCAATCCCTTTTCAGCTTTTTCACCATAATCAAAACTCTTTTTATAGCTAAAAGCTGAAGTCTTTGTTCAACCATTGGATTCCAGGAGCTGAGGTTTTAAAATAAATAAGGTGTAAAGTCCCAACACAGAAGCTAGTGGTTTCCCTCCCAAGCTCATCTACCTGCTCTCAGTGTGGCAGGACAGGAGTCCAACCAGCTCAGCCCCAGCAAGACCCAAGTGGATCATCCCCTTTAGCAAATCCAGTTGGTCACTCA